>RJWH01000544.1:0-135972 GCA_004363575.1 Solenodon paradoxus
GAGAGAGAGAGAGAGAGAGAGAGAGAGAGAGAGAGAGAGAGAGAGAGAGAGAGAGAGAGAGAGAGAGAGAGAGAGAGAGAGAGAGAGAGAGAGAGAGAGGAGGCATAAATGACCTAGATCCAAGCTAGGCACTAGCCAGTTCTATAAAGCTCAACCATCACCATGAGCAGTAATGAGCAGAGAGAGACTGGAGAAGACTCCCAGTTTGCTTTCCAGTGCTGTATCAAGTCCTCCTCCACCATCCAAATATGACTCACTTTCCAATTAACGTTCTGTCTAGATAACAGCTGAGCCCTCTCTGCACAGTCTCCTCCCTGATGTGTCCTCCTCACTGGAAATGGGGTTGAGACACAGCGGGTGGGGAAGTACTGGCAGTCTCTGGTTTACTAGCCAATATGCTCCCAAAGGTTGCAGATGTGGGTTGCTTGGTCTTAAAAACCTACTCACTCACTTAAGAAATGCTACAAGGACCTCCCAGCGAGGCCACTGGAGGTCATTAACACACGGGCAATATGATTTCTTTACAAGTAGCCTTTGTTCAGGCTCCTGGAATTTAGAATCAAGTTTCCTGAGAGGCTAGACCCAGAAAAGTCTTCAGGAAGATATTTGAAACCCTTAAAATAGTCTCAACATGCTGCTATAAAACTATGGTCAGAAAGAATAACTTAGCAACAACTTCTCTAAGACACAAGTCATGTTTTTGAGTAGACATTCCCCAAAATGCAGTGGCGCTGTCCCCAAAGCTCTGTGCCGCGCATCAGTGTTGAATGATTTAGGACTATATTTTACAATAAATTTGACTCGGATGTTTCATAGGAACACTACACGGATTCACGGTGATCTTTCTACTGACTTGTCATTTCACATCTATGTCTAACAGGCACCTCAAAATACATAAGGTCCAGACAAAACTCCACATCTTCGCCTTCGACTCCTGCACCCTCTGGCCCAAACCCTTTTCTCTACCATTTTCTCCCTTGTCACAGAACAATACATACTCCATTTTGGTGGCTCGAGTTCAAAATCCAGGATTCAGAATTGACGTCTCTTTCCCTTCACCACCTAGTCTGCACATCCAAACCATGACAAGGTTTCATCCGTTCTACTCCGGAAACATGCCCCGAGTCTACTTTTCTTCAGCTTCCCTCTTGGCCACAGAGAAACTCCACACCTCTCCTCTACACCATTGAAGAAGACTCGCGGCTTCCCTAGCCAGCCCTTCCTCTACCGCCCACCTTCCCCATGGCGTCCCCATTCACAGACGAGGACACGAAGCCTGAAGAGAGTCTAAGGTCATGTAAGCAATGAGAGTTGACATCAGGTTTATAAACCAGATCTCTTCACTCCTGGTCTATACTTTTTATGACTCTTTTATTTTCAACTCTGTAGTCTTATGCTACATTCTACCTAACCCTTTCCATGTACAGGATCAGGAGAAAGGTGAGGAATCACTTTGTTTTATTAGGGGATTAAAATGGGTGGGTAGCCCATCACGTTTGTCAGACTACACCTTCGAATGAGTGGGGCCTTCTATGCCTCCACGACTTTGCACGTGCTGCTCTTCTGCCTGGACCATCAATCTCCCTCCAATCTTTTCATCTTGCTCCTCCAGCCCCACTTCATCACCTCCTCCAGGAAGTCTTCCCAGATCTTTGGTGCTGGGAACACGATCGTCCTCTGCATTCTATCAACATTCAGGAGTCATGTTTAACACTCACATTGTGTTGATTCTTTTTTGATAGTTCTCTCCTACTAGATAGTGAGTTCCTAAAGACAGGACATTCACATCTGATGCTCCTGTCACAAAACTGGGCCCATTCAAAGACCTCAAAAGCAGTTTGCTGGTTTTAATTGATCGTGGAACATTTGCTAAACAAGTGCATGCAACCTCTCCAGGTTACAAATGAAATATATTCTGCCGCAAAGAGTCCCTGCACCTTGAATCGATCCTGTCTCTTCTACGTGCTAACCTCCTGTGCCTGATTTATCACCAAAGCAACCACCTGAAAGTGCCTTCTCCTTATCTCCCAAGGCCATAATCAAAGCGAGTTTACTTAAAGTAATGACATTTGTTCCTCCTATCTTTTCTCTTGCTATTTTTTCCCTTCTATTTACTTATCTACCCATAGCAAGAAAAGAAAAATGACTGATCTCTATTTAGATATTTGATAGACAACAGGTTTAGATAGGCGCATCTATAAATTGCTAGCTAGGCACAACTGGAATATCTAAAGGCTGTTTATTCTACTTTGGAATTCATTAGACAGAGAGAAGAAGGGAAAAAACACACCCCACATCTGGTTCAATTCTCTTATTCTGGGGACCTGAGACTCAGAGAAGGGAGCTACCCAAAGGGTCAGATGCCCTGGGTCAAGGCTGCAAGACAGAGCCCATGTTGGTCTTCCTTGAACCCCATCTGCTCTGGACATCACTAAATGGTAGCTCATTTCCCCGGTCACAGCTTTCTCTTTAGACCAAATGCCCATGTTAAAAATTAAAATTGTGCTAAATTCGGGCCCCTCTCTAGGTATGTGGGACAGCAATTCTAAGAGAACCTGATGTCAACAAGGTCACTTCCAAGCTCTGAGACATCTAGCTCGTCTGCTGGCAGATTCATGGGACTTGTGTCTGTCTAGGTCTTGTGTCATTATGAAAGCCTTCAGGGTGCTCCTGCCAATATCCAATAATACAGCAATCCCATATCTCTCCTCCAAGACTGCCTCAGTCAGTCCCAGTTCCAAAATGAAGAGCCCCATGACAGGCTCCAGGAAGACCAGTTAATGCTCCCTCTTTAGACTAACCTACAATAAGCTCATAAGATAGCTAATAGCAAACCTCACATGGGCCCAAACTGCCTCAAGAACTTGCGACCCGTGCCCACACACAGGGGGACCAGCACCTGGCTTATCGCTCTGCGATCGCCATCTTGAAATTCTTGCAAATCAGTTTTGCTCTGGACTCCACCAATTATGCAGGTGGTCCTCACATGTGTTCTGAAAATGCCACCAGTCACATCTGACCTTCCCCATGCCCCCGTGCCCTGGCTTCCTGAGAACAGCTTGATGTGAGTGGGCTGAGGTGGGGTGAGATGACCACACAGCTCTCATACTCCCTGTCTTCTGTGACATAGTCCCACTGAGACAAATGGGCTTCCACAGGAGAAAACATGTGGGAAGGATACCAACTCTTCACCCTGAACTAAATAGCAATGACTAATTTTGCTGTTTCTAAATAATTCACCACATTCAGTGTAATTTGCAGATTCTGATTCAGACGAATGAATGCAGATGAATGTCTATGACCTGGCTTGTCTTTTACATAAATTTCTCATTCATTTTGGAATTTCTTTACCAAGTTCCAGTTACAAACACCATCCACTCATCCATTCAATACATATTTGTGTTGATCCTTTTCCAGTTTTCTGGAAATACAGCAATGTATGAAAGAGACACAATCTTTAACAAATATTGTGCAAGGGCCTTCACACACACACACATATATCACACCTACTCACAATCAGGACACCCCAACCCCTTGTTGAGGAAGAAGCACGTAAGCAGACAATTGGTTTTACTGAGGCAACGCTGGCATTGCCCTAGGTCTGAAACCCTCTGCTTTCATTCTGCCCCCGTCTGTGTTGAATGGAAACTTTCTCTGAATGAGGCATTCTGTAAGGGAAGAGAACTCCTAATCGCTTCATACTCAGTTGCTGGAAACTCATAAAGTCATCATCAAGTATTCTCTGTTCTGTTTCTATCTATTTCTAATTTTAAAGCTCGGATGACAGAGATCCGGAAGGGATGGAGTTGTTCTTCCCATAAAATGCAATCTCGAAAATCTGCCTGCTACAGTGTAGAGGCTGGCTGCTTGGCCTCTGTTTTTGATTATTTGGGAAAGATTAGAAAAGCAACCTTTGAACTGAGCACTGAGTGCATTTCCTGAGAGCAGGAATTTTAACCCTGACCACCCTTACTTTGGAGTAGCCCAGAGCATTTGCTATTCAACCTCTTTAAGTCCATTCACTTATCGTATTAAAAGGTGCTTTGTGATATGCGCTGGTGGAGTAGCAGTTGGGTCTGCTGCCTCCAGCCTAGTATAGTCCACGTGCATCCCAAGGACCCAGGTTTGCATCCTGGGGCGGGGGGACAACCAAGATGAACAACTATATAAAAATAAATTAAAATGCTTCTGTTATTAACATTAACCACATGCAAATCATAAATTGTTCAGAATGTTTGGGCGGCATATTAATAGATAAAACCTACCTACTTACACACGCGCGCGCACGCACGTACAGCTGTGCACATACACACATAGCAGGAAGAAGTCAAAGAGAAGACAACATTCAGGAATGGTTTCAAGAGGGCCGACATTTGTGAAAGAGGGAGCTGTTGCCAAGGAATGTGTGACCGACCGGGTGTCAAGTGCTAAAGGTGAGGGGGTCATGGAGGTCAGATCGAGGTCACAGGAAGGCAGCCGCTGGTCCCCCTGGGGACCTTCTGTTAGGAGGGGACATATACTCAGAAGTCCCCCACGGCCCGCACCTTCCCTGAGCTCTTCAGCAGCCACAGTGAAACAAACCCACGGGAATCCCATCGGCGTCACAGTCGTTCTGTCACTGTCCTTGGCTGTACCTGGAACAGGGTCTCCTGCCTGGTCCGCCGGGCACATGGCGGCCTGCGGTGCAGAGCCAGCTGGGGGTGCCGTTCACACGTGTGCACGTGTCCTGGGCTCATCCACCGACACACAGCCTGGAGTAATCATCCATTTCTTGAAACATCATTTGTCGGAGTTATTGTGTCGTGTGGCGGGGGAGTTCGACTCACGGAGGCCAGAATGTAACTGCCTCTCCGTGGAAGATCCATTCTGGTTCTTTCTGAGTAATCTTCCTCTGGCGGGTGAATTACAGTGATTCCGAAGAGAACGTGGCGCCGGGCCCTGCCCTGGGATGCTCTTGGTCTCTCTGCCTAGGCCGCCTGTGACAGGCGTGCTGTTGAAATCATGTAAGAAGAACAGGGAGTTTCTAACCTGGGACTTTCCCTGAGCAGCTACTCCAGGCAAGTGACTTCATTTCTTGGCCTCGCATCTTACCTGTGACGTGAAGACAAGAGAAATCTTGCAAGGTCTCTGGGAAGTTTCTAAATAATCCGATTAAAGGTAGGGACCGTATTTGGTTTGGTGGATAAGAGCTCAATTTAAAATATCTTTATAGTGTCCCGAGAGGCAGAAAAGTCATCGCAATCAGTTTCACGATCTGCACTCCCCGCCCCCTGCCACACACACTTTCTCAGGGTTGTCTGATTTCTGGGGCACAGCGTGGATCTGGGTTTAGGGGCAGAGAGGTGGCCACAGGGAGGCAGAGGAATCCCTTGTCACCTTTCTAGCTGTCACCTTTCCGGGCAGCCCCGTCGCTGGTTTTGCTCCTCGCCCGACTTGGATTCACGTACCACACAGATGGATTATTCCTCCTTCTCAGCCCAAGAGGCTCTATTAGGTGTCTGCTCAGCTTGTCCCAATGCCCTGTCCTGGAGCTGGATACTGCTCTCCCTGTCACACAGCTTTGGGAACAGTGCAGGACCCCCTCAATTTACACCAAATTCATGCTTCTCTCCTGTTTAACTTTTGGCTTCTACATCAAGATGTTCAGTCCCTCAGGACAGTCCAAAGGATGACCTTGTGGCTTTTCTGCTGTGGGGCGTGGATGCCTTCCTGGGGTCCATCCAGGGACAGGAGCATGGAGCTTATCATAGGAACCAGGAGCCCACAGATTTCCACACTTCCCTCACTCCCTCGCTCCCAGCCCGCCTCACCCGCTCCAGATGGCCAACTTTAAATAGTTTGGGGACACAGAACAGAGATGACAGCGCGCACCTTCTGTGTCTCTGCAGGCTAGGCTTCTGAAATCCAAGCCTTTGCTCTGACTTAGTATAATATTTCTTAATGATCTAGACACTCAAATGAGGAAAGAATAATATGATCACAGGGAGAAAAAAAGACCACACTTTCGGAACACTATTCCATCACAGGACTTATTATAATCAATGTGATCATAACGTTAGCCACGATGAGTAACTCTCTGAATGCTTACCGGAATGCTTAGGGAAGAACAATAGATGAATGACATCCGGCCTTGGCAAGACGGGAATAAGAAAATTGAGGGGAAAAAAAATGTACAGAAGCTTCAAATGGAAAAGAGATCACTCATTCATTGGTTCCAAATCTTTCATCACCTGGAATTAATTCCTTAGAAGTCTTCTCTGTCCATGAAGTGGAAACTTTGTTCTGAAAAATCTTATCTCTTCAGTAATCGGTGTTATCAATGGCTTGAGTTCCTCATTAGTGATGAATCAATCATTGGTCAATAATCCAGGAGGAGGTAACCATTTGGGGGCTGATCTAGACCACACAGGAGAAGAAATGCTGGTCATGGAGCTGAGCGTCCCAAAGACAAGGGGAGAAGCAGCACCTCCCTCCCTCAGCTCCCACAGACCCGTTTCCTCCCCCATCGCTCTGTGCTTCTTCGAGGACCCCCACCTGCCCAGCCCCTCATGGCATTCCCTGTCTGGTAATTTAAGGTGCCCTCCAGCCCTGGGGGCAGGGCTTCCTGGAACCATCTTCCTGACTGACTCTCCAAGCCTCTCTCTCCCTTAGGTTATCCTTAGGAGCATGGCTTCTGAGCCTGACCCTTACTTCTCTCTGGTCTGGGCCCCTGAGAACCAAGGCCCAGCTTTGCTGAGGGAACAGCACAGTGAGAGAGTTGAGAGTTTGATGGGACTTGGCAGGAAACCCTGAGCTTCAGGATAATTGACTGACTTGATTTCCAGTGACACCATACCACTTCCTAATTCCAGAACTTTCTTATTTTATTGTCCTTCCCCAGACTTCTCTCACTTCTGCTTTCTGTCTCTCAATATCCTCAGAGAAATCATTTTTATCTCTGCGCTGAGACAAGATGTAGCTTTGCGATGAATTATGACATGACTCAGACTGATCATCCAACATTGACAAGGAATCCATTATGAGGTCTTGTAAACTGACATCCCAAAGTCCCACCTGGATCTGTGATCGCCAACAGGCTACTTACCCTCATCACTTATATTTCCTTATCTGCATAACGCTGATGATAATACCTGGTGCACCGCTTCTGGGAGGAGCACTTGAGAACCACACCTGCCGGCCTCTGACGCCTGTGGTCTGTCACAGAGACAGTGTGACTTCTAAAACCAGCTCTGCACTGCAAAGGACAGAACTGCCTAATGGCTGGCTCTTCCACTGAAGTCCTAGCCCTGCTTAACTGGCTTTGGTAACCAGAGTGAGTCTCTCCTGCCTGGAGGGGTGGGTAGCAGCAGATCGTCTCCCCACGTCCCTGATGCTTCCGTCCCTGTACAGGGAGTATGAGGACACAGCCTTGTGGGCTTCCTCTGGCCCATCCCAAACTCTGGTCTGGGGACACGGAGCTAGTTTACTCCTCTCCTTGCCTCCCTTTCCTGCAGGTTCACTGTCCACTGGGAAGGCGATCTGCTCTGCTCCTTGGTGGGCAGACTCTTTCACTGAGGATTCAGGTGGCTGATGGAACCGATCTATTCAAGACTGAGCTTCAGTACTAAGATGACCCTCGTTCACAGGCACCAGCCACATGACCTCATAATGAGACTACATCAGTCATGTGGGTAATATTTGAGCTCGGCTTCATTCACTCTTTGTCTTAGTTTTTAATTAACTCCGAACTTTGGTAGGAAAGGCGGGGAGATCTTTATACCCCAGGACCTTCATCTGTCTAGACCTTGAACTACTCATCTGTAAATAGGGTGGGGTGTGTTCTGAATTCTGTGACCTGAGGGAGATAATGAAGATGACAGCATCTCACACAATGTTCCGTAAGGAGTCCACACACGGTAATGTTTTGCATTCGATGCAGAGAAAGACACTAAGGTGATTTCAAGATGGAAAGTCTCTGCTTTACAGGAAGAATGGATGCTTTTCATAGAGCTTCCCAAACCCCTCAGTCCAGGTAGCGCTTCAAAACCAAAAAAGAACTGTGTCTAGATCCTCACTGATGAAATTACAAGCACTTCCTAAGACCCTACAAGAGCAAGCCTTGCAGGTGGAAAATACTCCAATGCAAACTCTTCTGGTCAAAACTGCATTAGAGGCCTATTTGGAAGGAGATGAAGGAAACCTGAAAATATTGCTAAGTAAAAATAATCAGAAAGGAAAAGACAGATATTGGATGATTTCGCTTATATAAAGAATACAGAGAAACAATGTAAATAAACTGATATGAGAAAATTAAAATAAAATTTTTGGCCTTACCTCAGAACTGAGTGGAGGAGATTGGCGTGGGATGGTGTGGTACGGAGTGTCTATTTATTTGATCATCTTTCCCTTCTTTTCTTGTTTTAGTTTAATAAAATGAGCCCCCTCCCACAATGTGGAAAAGTTGGAAATAAAAGAATGGAGAAGATCTATCAGTCATACATGAAACATGTGCAGCTGATGGAGCTACATGCAATTAAAGAGAAACCTAAAGGAGACCTCTTTCTTCTCCCCATGAAAACTCTGCCCACCTCATCCCTGAACCCAGAAAATGAATCTCATACATGGTGTGAGGCAAGGTCAGTCTTTAAAACAATCTGCAAATCAGGAAAACTACGGCAAGACATACAAAATATGTTTGCCCCCAATGTCATGTGAGGAAACACTGCTATTATTCCCACTTAGAGGCATATCAACCAAAGCACACAAACTTGGAAGAACTCGTCCAAGGCATCATAGCTTAGACTTGACAGAGCAAGAATGAGAAATTCTGCTTCCAGAATCCTTGAGTTTAAACACAGAGGGTATTAGATAATATTCCAAACACAAAATGAATCCCCTCCCATTATTACATTGCCATTACTTTTAAATTATAATGCAAAACTGAAATTTAAAGTTACATTTTCTCCCCTGATTATCAAAAAAGTCTAAAGCTTTCCCTTTTATTCATTTCTTATTTAGTTTGGTCTTAGCCATAGCTCTATGAGTTTCTCCTCTCTCCCTGCCCTTAAAGTTTCCTCACATTTCATTTTGACCTCTTTATCTATGGCCCCTTTTCCACTCCTCCCTAATTCACTCCCCATTTCTACACCTGAATGCTATTCTTGATGTGGACAATCCCACATGCACTGGACAAGTCTTGAACTGTGTGTACAAATTGTGGCATGTAAAACGCTATAAATTCTCTAATGGCTTAGCGAACAAGTCTACTGTGGTGTAGTTGACTTACATCCCAAGGACCTAGATTTGAAACCCATGGCCAGGGGAACGACAAAGATGAACAACCAAGCAAAATCAGTACAGTGCTTGCTTCTTCCTCCTCTCTACTCCTGTCTGCCTACATCTTTCCATAGATAGATAGATGAAAGATAGATGATAGATAGAGAATAATAGCACACAAGTACAAGGAACCGATGGAGTTACGTATATTACGTACTGTTATGATTAAAATTGTAAACTAGGTTATGATAATTTAAAATGCTCATTGTAATCTCAGGACAATTAGTAGAAAATAACTAAAATGTATAGCAAAATGAATGAGGAAACTAAAGTACATGAGAAAGAATCTATTTAACAGCAAAGAAGGCAGTAATGGGGTGACAGAGACATAAAAAAAGACATAGAGAAAACAAATACATAGTGGTAGAGTTAATCCTAACTTACCAAGAATTGCATTAAGTGTAAATGTATTAAACACACCATTTAAAACACTGGCATAATGCATTTTTAATGTGATTTAACTATATGCTATATTAAAAACACTCTGTAGAGTCGAAGGCCAAATAGGTTGAAAATTAAAGATGGGAAGCAGAGAAGCCATGCAAATGATAACCAAGAGAGGACTGGAGTTGATCAATCAGTAACATATTTGAGAGACTCTAAGACAAAAACGGTTATTAGAGATTAAGGAAGATATTGCATAATGATGAAAGGGCAACAGACAACGATGGCAAACATATATGCACCTAACATACAGCCCAAAATACATGAAACAAAAACTGAGAGACCTGAAGGGAGAAACAGCCATTTCAAAAATAATCGTTGAAGATTTAAGTGCCCATTGTCACCAACAGATAGAACATGCAGACATGAGAATAACAGGCAGTAAAAAGCTGAATAACAATATAAACCAAGAACTCAAACAGTTATCTGCAGAGCACTCCACCCAACAGCAGCAGAATATACATTCTTCTCAAATGCACATGGAACCTTCTCCAGGACAGACCACACGTTCGACACACAACAGCACACACACAAACACACACACACACACAAAACCAAGTTTCAATCAACTCAAAAGCATTGAACTCATACAAAGCATATTCTCTGATCACAATAGAATGAAATTGTAAGTCATGTGATAATTAGAGGTGTCTTTATTCGGCGAGGCTAAAAGTCGCAGATTATGTCAATGAGAAACAAGGAAGATAGATTTGGGAGGCCATATATCAACCTCCGCCACCTTGCCACATAGGGTTGCTGTGGGAACGAAACAGAATAATCCGTGAGCAGGGGCTTTGTTACATATATACCATAACAAGGTGAATCATTGGTATTGTTCATGCAGTCAGCTCTGGGGATACCAGCCATTTCCAAGGCTGACTCAACCTGGAATTGAGCAAACATCTTGAAAAAATTGTTTTTATTGAATTCAACTTTTACTGGTCAAGGTTCCCGGCTCTCATGGCAAACACTGAATAATATTTCTCTACAAAATTCATTAGAGAACAGCTTCTTGCTTGTCAAAACATTGCTCTGAATCCCACGTCCTCTGGCCACTGGCTTCCTGGGAACAGGGATCAATCTATAATATTTATAATGTGGGCACAATCAAGAAGGGGCAATCTGAACAGATGTTCTTTCTCTCTGATAATCTTGCTTTTATTGGACATAGTCATGATTTCTGATTTGTATAGAAACATTTAGATAATTTCATTTCGTGTTGCAGAGAAGCAGTATGGGAACATGGGTGACATGGAATGAATCTAAATCCCTGCCCTACTGATTTATAAGAATAAACCCTAAAGCACTCATATTTCCAAATCTAGCATCCACGCAGCTCTATTCAGAGGGGTTAAAAAAAAAAAAAAAAAAACTCATAGCAATACCAGAGTCCAAATCAGTTTCTAAATATTGGAGAAAATAAGTAAATGCTCTAATGTGTGCCTTCCCAGGATTTCTCACTCTGGTGTCCTTGAAATCACAGCACCTAATAAGACTAACAAGGTTTTTGTAGCCCACTATGAGTATGACTAATGAACTTTGTTTTGTCCTCCAGTCCTTCCTGTTATGGGCTAATACTCTACTGTTTTCTGTCTCCCGTTGCCGAGTCTCAAAAACAACTCATAGGTCACACTAACCCGGGATGTTGGTGGCAGACGGGTGTCCCAAGTCTGGAGAAATCAAGGACTGACTGGCGACCCCTCACATACCACGCCAGCATCTCCTTGATCTGGGTCCTGAGTTATGTGCTGAGACCGAAGCTGGAGATGACCAGATGGCCACCTGTTGGGGGGACGCTCCCTTATCATGCAATTGTGGACTCCCCCTAAAAACCCCTACAAACGCCTACTTGTTTTTGCTCAGCGAGACTGAAGATTTGATAGTTAGATCTTCCCAGTCTCCTTTTCCTGCAGAAAATAAATTAACCCTTTCTCTTCTTCTAAGTCTTGCGCTCATTTTTCATTCAGGCTGCTGCACAAAAACTGGAGGTTTGAGACCATCCTTATTAAAATAAATCAGAAGCTATCATGTCTCTGGCATGTAGCTTCAAAGGCTTGCCATCATCTAGCAGTATCTCTGGTGTCTTATGTTTTGTTGTAAAAGCTGCTATGAATTCTGCACTTTCCAATATTTCTGTGTTGGTTTTCATGTTAAAATATTATTTAAAGTCACTTATCTTTAAATAAAAGTACTTGTACAGGGAGAATAACCATGTGCAATGTGATGGCTGCCATGGCTCCATAAAGGCTTCCTCCTAGAAGGCTGGGCATAAGGTCAAGCTAGGCTTTGCTCAGTGCTCCTTCGTGGGCACCTTACATGCCAAAAGCATCCCCAATCCTACTGCTGCTCAATCCATTTCCTCTTCTGCTGTGAGACTCATGTTGAAAATACTGGTGAGCTGGACCTGATGTGACACCTCCCATCACAACTTGTGCTGAGTACTTGGGGTTATTAATTCTGTTCAAAAAGTGTCCTAAGATCCTGGAATGGTGTTGAGCACATGGGAGGTGCATTTATTGAGCACCTATTCTGTGCTAGTCCTATACACACGTTTCAATTCTGCAAGATAATTTTGTGTTTCTCTTTACAGAGGAGGAAAACAGCTTCATCGGATTAAGTCACCTGTTTCGAGCTATATAATTAGTGCAAACACTGTTGAAAAGATGTTTTTCATAGGTCTCTGAGACTCCCACTTTCAGAAGGCACCCAGAGACAGCACATCGACGCCTATGGCTTGATCCCAAGTGGTCCCCACTGTGACGTGTAGCTGGGACTCACTAGTTTCATTCATTGTGCACCCTCCCCAGTGTCAGTCTGTTAACCCACATTTGGTCAAGGGGCACCTACATTGTGACAAATTCCAATGAGATGTGCTGTGAACAGAGAACTTAACAGCAGATTTCAAAGGACTTGTGTGAAAGATGAACGCAAACCCTCAATCATGTCGATGGTGACTACATGTTGAAATGATAAGACACTCTGTCGCTTTCTCTTACCCTTTGCAAGGTCGCTCCTAGAAAACGTGGGAGGGTTGGAAATGTGATCAACATCATGTTCCTGCTGGATGGCGCTGGGACTGCTTCCAGGTCCCTTCAAGACTGCACTGGGCATGGAGTTGATGGGGTGCAGGGACCACACAGACGAGAAGCCCAGGAGCCCACCCCAAGGGCGCACAGCAGCAGTGGTGACCTGGAACAGCCCAGGAAAAGCTCAAGGGCCCCGCATGCTGCTCTCTGGGCCTTCTCTCTGCACAGTGCCACCGAGCCAGCATGGGGGTGGGGGGAGCAGGGGTGTCCTTAAAAGCTTGTTGATTAGAATAACAGAACACCGGGTCCCACCCTGGGTTTACCACTCACCAGCTCTGTGGCTTTGGCCCAGTGCTTCTCTGATGAGATTTTAAAATACAGATAAAGTTACCTGTCTTAGCTGCCTCATGCAGGGGTTATAGAGGTAGAATGCCATACAAGTGCTGATTTGCAGGACTGTGGAAAGAGGAAGTGAATGAGCAGGGGAAGCATGGTGTCCTGGCACATAAAGAGGCCGGTATAGGTAAATATCCCAGCATTCAGCGCTGTGCCCTCCAGAGGATTTGTCTCCACCATCCCTAATTACATCATGCGTTTGCTGGCTACTGTTTATCCCCCATAGAAAGCAAACTCCAGCAAGATAAAGGACACCACTAAATTTTCCACATGCAGTGAGTACACATAAACATTCAATTAAGGTTGCTTGAATGAATCACTGTCCTTAAAAGCTATAAACAGAGGGTGGATCTCTTAACAAGGACAGAAATGACAAATTGAATACCAGGGTAAGTTCGAGATTTGTTTAATATTATTTCTTAGTAGCAGATTATCCATCTGCTTCTAAGGCCAGAGCTGCCTTGGGGATGAGTGCATGATACGCTGATGGAGTGGAGGGCAACTTGGAGGAGATTTGCTCAGGGGTTGGGTTCAGTTCAGCTCTGCTTTCTTTATAACAAACAGAGGTTCCCAGTGGAAGAGACTGGAGACTGGGGACGAAGGAAAAACTGGATGATACAGTTGCCACCCAGAAATGTTTGGAGGCAAAATGGTATCTAAGTAGAATATTTGGGACAGCTTGCTGTGTGGTGAACCCTGTACGGATGTCTGTTGGGAGGGGTGGAAGGCATGTGGGCATCCAGCTGGAGGAGGAAACAACGTGCCAATAGAAGGAGGACAGTGACCAGATCACTTGAGGGGCCTCAGAGGTCGCAGGCTCATGGCTTGTCTAGAACCAGGTGAGTTAACAGTGAGGCATTTGTGGCATCTAAGTACAGACTGAGACGGGATCCTGCTCTAGGCCTGTAGGAAGTTACCTGAGTCCCAGGCATCTGGTCCAGCAACGGCCTTGTCAGGGCTCAGGCAGGGACCCCAGGGCTCCTTGGCCACACCTCATCAGTCATGGGGTGGAGTGTGTTGGTTTTGTAGGTTAAATCTGACCAAAAGAGAGTCTCCAGTGTGTCACCTTGAAGTGTTTCCTTTCTTCTGGACTGAAGCTCCATGCAAGTTACAACCTTAGACTAGGATACATGGTTGGAAGGTCTCTTCTGAAATGATGAGCCCAGGGTAGAAAGAAAGGGGTGCTTTCCTCCTTGATAACTGGTCCCCCAATAACTCTCATGCTTCCCCCAAACAAGGCTGCATCACATCCTGTGCCTGTGTGCTCACGTACAACGCTCTTTTCAAGCTTGACCACCCACCTGTCCTGGCTCAACTCCTCCATGAAGACATCCTGATCCCGGCAAGACCCCACTTCTCTGTCCCTGTGGCCCCCGGATTTGTGGGGTCTCATGCTGACATGGCACTGGGCTCCTCTCCTCTAGTTCATCCTGGAAGTGGCGAGCACCCTGAGCACAGGGATGTCACCCTGGACTGAGGGCTCCTGCCTGAGGTGAACCCATAGGCATCACTCTTGATGAGTCAAACTGCATACTGAAGCAGTCCCTCTGGGAATATTCTGTGATTCCTGTCATCCTCCTTCCCTTTCCCCCTTCTCATAACTTATACAGAGTCCTTGAACCTTGAGGCACCCCAAAGGTCAAGACATTTTTTGAATTAAAAAGTCCAAAGACATTAGATCACCAATGGGAGACTCAGACACTAGGCTCCAGGTCCTGCTCTTTCCCTACAGGCTGTGACACTGAGTGAGCCACTCTATTCTCCCCTGAAAATGAGGAGAATACTAAAATCAAGAAATGTTGAATTCAGTAGGAAGTGAAAACCATCTTGGTGAATGAACCAAAGAAAATCCTCTACAAGGATTTAAGAGGGCCCCAAGCAAAATACTCCTTATAAATTAAATATATGCAAATACCTTTTTAAAAACCTCAGTGAAACAATAAACATGTAGAGTAGTTGTTTGGAGGAGGGCAGAGGGGAAGGAGAATTAAGCTAAAGGAAAATAAGGGACTTTGCACAGACCAATCAATGATGCAAGTTTGCTGTAAATGAAAGTGCACGCAACCTTCACTGTAAGATAGATGTAATAATAATCCTACCTCATGGGATGAATGCAGCTAAAGAGTACTGAGCACAGGGCTGGCCTATCATAGAGACTCTATGAAAATTATTATTATTGGATAGTGCATTGTAAATGACACTATCACATGTTTCACCTTCCCTCAAATGCCACCAGAGTAGTGTTGTTAGTCACATTTTGCAATGGAGATTCTGAGGCCTTGTCATTCTCATTAGACAACATGGGCGAGGTTTGGGAAATAGGTGTATCTGGATTGGAATACCATGTCTGTCACCTCTTACCTGTGTCATTTTGGGTACAGGTTTCAGCTCCATGTCATGGGGTTTAAGTCCCACAAGGGTAACCCAGGATGATCCTATCTCTAGATCTTTAGCTTCATTATATTTGCAAAAGACATAATCCCATATTCCAGATGGAGCTATATCTTGGGAGCCTCATTCAACCCTACATCCATGAGCAAGTTACCCTGTATCCTCCTCTGTCATCTGGAAATAGGACACTTCCTCACTCCGTGAGTTGAGGAAGACACAGGTCAACAATGGTGGGCGCCATTGCTACTTCTCCCACAGACTCCCTGAGTGCTCCTGCCCTCCTGGTGCCCAGTCCCAGAAGCACCACTTCACTGAGCCATGATCGCCGCTGGGCTTGGCCAGCCTTAGGATTCAGTAGGTCTGACAAATCCTAGATTATTATGAAGAGTTCTGGCCGCAAAGGTGCTGGTTCTCATGGTCAGCTGTTTTGTCTCCACCAGAGCCCAGTAGCCTGCCAAGAGTTATTTTTGAAAAGGTCGTCTGGTTCTCTGCTGCAAATGGCACGGCTGTGCACCAGAACCCTAGGACGTCATGTGTCTCCTGTTGGAGCTTGACATAAACTCCCACAGGGCATGTTCTCCTACCATGACATCTCAACTCCACAGTCACATGGCCCACATGATAGGACTGTTTGCTCTTGTAGCCAGGACCTACTCGGGGCTCCACGCAGAGCTGGTTGTCTTTCAGGTCACCCAGTACATAAGTCAGGATACTACCTCCATATAGTACAGAGATCAGCCACAGGCAGTATTTCCTCCATGACAGGAGGTAGCAGATGCAATAACTCCTGGTCTTTGGAGAGAATATCTCTCCAAGCCCGGACTCCTGGGGACCTCTGGAAACGTCACTAATAGGACCAGTCATGAACCTCTGCAGAGTTTATATCTCACTCCCCAGAGACCATTGTAGCAGCAAGGCCAGCATCATACTTTCCACTTCCTGCTTCTCTGGTCTAGTAACAACATGCCATGAATTGAACCAACTTGTTCCGACAGCCCAGATCCCCCTATGCTGCTTTATACCAGGGACAATGGTGCTGACGTGAGACGATCATAAATGTACATATTGTCCGTTCCATGTAAAAGTGAACTACTTCTGACCCTCCTTTCTGATAAGAATGCGGGAATGGAGGAATGTATTTGCCGGAAGTTACATCACCAGCACCAGACAGGCAGATACAGCTGGGGATCATACCACGGAGTTAGGGATGGCTCACTGGCATCTCTCGGACCCATCTGACACATGGAGGAAGAGGCTGATGAATTACCTGGTGACTCAGTGGAGACCAGCACCACGCATCTTCTCTGTCTTCAGAGTGACGTGACATTTATCTCTGTCATCCCTGCTGAGATACAATATAACTTTGTTATTCTGCCATGGTCAAGAGTAGGTGGCATGGAGGACTATCCCCCCACTCTTAGCCCACAGATTCAGGAGCACAGGTGAGGGTCCTGCTGGCTACACACAGATCCATTCCAGCTGTGCATTTGGAGACCAGGAGCCCTACCATGAACGCGGAGGACTCGCTGTGTAGAGGACTGGGCCAGGACACCCTCCATTGCATGGTCCCTATATTTCTACTCTAATGGGCTAATACAGTACCCCATGATGTCACTGTATGTCCCTGTGTTTCTATGTCAGGTCAAACCCTGTGCACAAATTCCTCTTTTTGTCGGTATTTTCCCCTTTAGTGTGTATAACTCCTCAGGCAAATAGCTAAAGGTCCCTTTGGGGAATCACTCTAGACCCTTGCAAGGGGTTTCTTCAGCGGCAGGGGTCCTTACCTTACCTTTCCCTGGGTAAATGGGTTCAAGATCTGAACACTGGGATCTAAGACTCAAGTTTAATTGGGGCGGGTGCTCGCCATCTTCTGATCACACACACACACACACACACACACACACACACACACACACACCCCTTTGATTTGTTTGATCCACAAATTAAGCAGCGGTCTTGGTGGCTTGCCAAGTATCTTACCCTGAGAACAGGGAATTCAGTGACTGTCATCCGGCCTTGCCTCTGCTGGACGGTCACCGTGTCCAGCACTGCGACCCTGGGCTCTGGTACTCAGGATAGTACCGTCGCCATCACATCAAGTCGTGCTGGGATTTCTTTCTTCCTTAAAGTCTCTGCTCCCTCCAGGACTATCAGCATATCAGCAAATGCCTTCTTTCCTTTCTGACTTATTTTTAGATTTAAATCTTTAAACTATCCGTCAAACCGATTTTCTTTTCCTCAGGAAAAATAAGGGAGATTTGGGGGGAAAAAAAAAATCCTAAAATTTTTTGAATATCATTCAATCTTAAGGAAAACACCTGATATCCTTTACATGACTCCCCTGTTTTACATAGCAGTTTCCACTTAAACAGAACTACACCTTATATGGTAGAAAATCTGGAAAAGTATAAGGAAAAAAAAGAACAAAAAGCAAAAGTAAGTCCAGGAATCAGCGATCACCCGTGTTAGAATTCTGGTTTATTTATTCTACACACCAGTATAATTTTTACAAAATTGGGCTCATATTCTATATAGATTCTATTCTTTATTTAATATCGAACCATCCTATCCTAGCTCTATATCGTTTTATCATTTTCAAAAGCATAATCTCAAGAGCTATATAATAGTTTATGGACATTGTGTGATGACAAACATTCCAACCACTTGAGAATGTATCAATGAAAGTGAAGTTAATGAATTTTTTCCATGGGAAGGTAAATCTTTATTCAAACTTAATGTTGTTTTCAGCAGTATCAGTTGAGTCAATACTGAGAGACTGGACTTGGTTTCAGGAACACACACTGTGTTAAGACTGAGCATACCACCTAATTCAAACTAACAAGATTTTAAGTAACTGAAATTTTTTTAAAAAGTCTCTCTACTTGCTGTCACTCTTTATCTTCCCAAGCCTTCTCGAACCCACTATAACTCTATCATCTCCACTTGGTGAGACGGCTCGTGATTAAACCACCAATGATCACCATATCACTGCCCAAGTCAGTAATCAAAATCCACCTCCATCTTGCTCCATCTGTCAAAAGCATGAGGTCAAGAAATCAACGTGGTAGCTTACAATACCTACTAGACACACGGCTACAAATGGAATGACTGACTTTCAATGAATTACTACCACTGGTGTTCATAGATTAATTTTTGTAAATTTAAAAAAATAATTGTTTCTATGGGAAAATAAATGTTATCTCTCATTCCAGTCAACTTACAAACATCCGGAGCAAAAGCACTTCCAGAGGAAGCAGAAGCAACTGCTTTTATTATTCCATTTCAGTCCTCAGATTGCTTCAAAGATACTTATTTTTCATCACATTCGTAACAGGAAACTGCGTCTATACCGGTCCTATTGTGACTCACAAATGAACTCTGGGAAAAAGCATGCGGTAGAAGAGAAAAATCTAAGAATTCTTGATTTTTTATCTTTCACTAACTTTACACCAGTCGGCCTATTTACAGGTCCTGTCAAGCTGAGAATTTTACAACATCATTGACATGATTTACTTATTCTCATCACATAGCAAAGATCAAATACCTAATCTACAAATGTCAGAAATTACTGGACCACCTAACACCTTAGGTATAACTATCTGATGGAATTGTTCATAAACTCACTGCTTCTTACATATCAACTAAAGTTTAGGTGGCATGAAGTCAAAACTTTCTAGTCTTAATGACCATAAATTAATCATTGAGTGACAGAAAATATCAAACATGACAAAATGAAAGCTAAGCTTCTAAGCTAACTCTACCAAAAACTCCAGGGTTATGTAGTGCTGCCAGTGTGTACGTTTTCACATCTCAATCTTCCTCTTATGTGATGAAGACCTGATTATAGGTGGAGGAACTTCTGAACTTAAGGACTGATCTGCATCCAGTCACATCTGCAAACAATGAGGCACTGTCACTAGCAAAATTATGTGCATAACCAAAAGTCATGCTTAAGTCTACTTATGGTATGATGGCATCTCAGGAGAAAACAATTCCATGAAAGTCCTGATTTCAATCAACGCACTACTCTCTGCATCATTGGCACAACATTAAATTCTGAATTTTAAATGTGTACATAGTGTCATATTCCTAAAGTGATTTATACTTTTCAAAACACTATGTTCTTCATAATTTGGCTTCATAGGTCCTAAGCCAAAAGCATTTCAATGCTAACCCATCTTAAAAGGTTTGTGCCTAATTATCTTCACACCAATCAAAGGATTCACTACAATGCATAAATTCAGTCCACAGACCAAGAAGGAGCATCTAAATTATTTCAACAAATACATCACATCACACACAAAACTTGTCCGTGTTTTGACTACTTTTCTATAAATACTTGATGTTTACACAAGTTATGCTACTGGAATGGAATAATATCATGTAGAAAAGTGTATGAAAACCAGACACATCAATCTCTACAGGGCTAAATTTCAGCTATCAAACTGGTCACAAACTGAGAAGTTATTATTTGTCCACAATGATCATCAGTCAAGGGATGACAAGTCTAAATCTAGGAATGATTCCATTGCAATTTTTTAAGTGCAGGATGTTGCAAGTGATACTCTATGTGGAAAACTATAGCTACAAGTTGGGTAGGTTTGTCTGGTGTGAAAAGGGATAATCTAGAATGTCATACTCCTAACTTTCTGCATTAAGCCAGCTTGACAAGAAATCTTTTTAAAGTAACATACCCATAAATAAAGTTGCCCTGACGATAGTAAACACACATAATGGTTCTCTAATGAAACACCCAGTGAACCAGAACTTCAAAGACAATCGAACAACTAGAGATACGAAGCATAACACAGATTTTTACTGCTAATATCAGCAATCTTCTTTATAAATTAACACTGTCAATGGTCTTTCCTGATGAATGTTGGAAAATCCACACAAAGCTCATCTACTGAAATAATTTCCCATAAAAAAAACAACCAAAATGATAAGCAATAACAAGTCACATCATAAGAATCCTTCAAATCAGATCTCTAGAGCTCCTAGAACATCATAAATCACAGGACTTAGAACAGCTTGCAGGAAAAGCAGGTCGATTTCTCCATGGTTCTGTGCCTGGGGTCATCACTTACTCTGTGCCCCGCCTCATCCCTGAGGTTGTTCTAAGGTCTTTCAAAGTATTATCTTGCTTTGCAAATGAGGAGTCAAGACTATGCTAAACAATCACTAATAAAAGAAAAGACAGAAGGTGAATTAAATGTGTTCTTCCAAATGTCAGAATACTGCAGGGTCTCAGGACCTGGCAAAACTTCCAAATTATCATCCAGTTTCAGGTTTTGTGAGACAAAGCCTCCTTACAGAAAAAAATGATTGAGAAGATTTTAAATGACTCTCTGGCAAGTAATAACAATTTCTGCTTCTACCAACTGCATTTAAGAACATTCAAGCCTGAATTTTTTTTTAATCTGCTGGTCTGGAAGGGGGCAAAGGTTTACTGTTAGGTATATATAATGCACCCTATGATTGCCTTGGAATGCAGAAGGAATGTCTTGGGACTAATTACAGAGTGATCACAGCCCTGAAGTCCTCACTTCTTGCAATCCTGAGAATATGGAAACTTTTGTCCCAAATCCGCATTTCTACCTATGACCCTGGAGTCCAAACCAAGGTAGTGTTACCTTCCTGCTGCCATTTGTCGTGTTATTGCGACTCAGGGGAGTTGTCTATTCCTTGATCCTGGCTATTTCCTGTGTAGAAAGCCTACATTTAGATATAGACACACATGAGACCTGCAGAGTTAATCAGGAGGAGAAAGAAAAGGGAGGAGAAAATGTTTGTCAGTTCTCACCTCTGGCTATCATTTGTCCCAATGAATTGGAAGATGGCTGATGTCTAACACTGGTGTCAAGTCCCAGTTGAAATCTTGATGGAAGTCTCATCAACAACCACACATTATACTTACATTGATGGTGGATGCTAACTGGGATTGTTATGATCATCTTACAACACATACAAATACCTAACCATTATTCCCTACACCTGAAACTAATATAAAGTTAGCATCACTAGACCTCAGTACCAAAGGCTGGGATCTCTTTAGAGACAGTCATTTATCAGGAAGGCAAGTTCTCCCCACATTTAGGAACAGCCCTGAGACTTATAGGATGGGATGGGTGAGGTTCATTAAACAAAGACTGTCTCCAGGTCTCTCTGGTGAGTGGATTCTGCTCTGACCTATTGAAGAAGCCATTCGGCATCACCCAGCCTGAAGGTGTCACTGACAACCAAAAAGGAAGAGAGAAAGGAAGAAGATAATACAAACACCAGCCATCAAAGTCCTTCTATGTTTAGATCGCTGTGTATACTACAGACCATCTTATATGATCTTAATAATCTGTGAAATGTTATTATTCTCATTCCATAGATGAACAAAAGGAACTAAGAGAAGCTGTGAAACTTAATACACAACTAGGAAGTAAAATGCAGAACCAGGCTCTAAATGAAGATGCTTCCAAGCACATGCTCATCTCTCATAGTTCTAGTTAAAAAAGTGTTTAACTTCTGAAGCCTTGACTATCCCACTGCTCGCGTGGAAGCAGGAAAAGTAATCAGGTCGAGTTATCCACTGGAGGCAGGGACATCATCTCATGACCCAAAACCCACACAGTTATTTATCACGTTGATTATAGTGATGTTTATGTGTGTACAGAGTCATAATAAGGGAGCAGTTGTGAGCCTATTTATAGTACAGGCAACTGCCTGATCTCTGAATAGATGATAATAAAATCAAGTTTAAATTTAATTAGCTACCTAAATATGCTCATGACCCCATCAATGATCAACTATTAAGTTACAAACAAAGCTATTCTGAACCAATACCAAGCAAAACTCTCCAGAAGGGGAAGGATGCCCACGGTGTCCCTCAGCGCACACCTGGGACTTTTCCATCTGCCTCTGTCAATCTACAGTGGAGGGTCGACTTGAAGCCATGCGCTGCTGGGTAGGTAAAGGATTGACCCCTTAGCATAGCTAAGGTGGCTCAGCAGCAGAAAGGAAGGACTAGAGGTGGAAGGGGAAGCTGAGGTCTGCCTTCTCGCTGATGGTGATTTGTCCTGAAATCAGTCCCAACACCTGAGAGCGCGGGAGAGCAAGGGAAGACAAGAAGCTTTTCTTGCCTGCCGGTTGAAAGATGGCAGACATTGCTGGAACACTGGTGGGAGACAAAGTGCTCTGATGGGTGTGATCTTCGTGTCCTCACACTGGACTGGGTCTTCTGTTCCTTGTCGGGCCTCCATTTCTACAAGAACAAATTCAGAAAACTTTCAAGATCCTTTAGACTTAATCTCTATGATTCTCATACTTGAGTTGAAATTATAGCATGTGTATTAATGACAATCGAATTTATAATTTATAAATCAACACGTTTACACATGAATATTTTGTATCAAGTTTCAAGGGATCCTTGCCCTTTTTTGGCACAAAAAGCCTTTGGTGGGCATTTTGTCTCCTTTTCTATAAATACCCCGCTGTTATTTAACATTGCTATCCATTGTCTTTTGTTGCTGTAACTTGTATTGAAATAGCGTTGGTTTAAGACATTCTATAGGCTTGGGTGCATCCTGGTGGCTCAGGCATTAAGCCAGCATCTGGGCACGTAGACCATGTAAAAGCCAAGGACTGGGGTTCACAGCCCAGGTTATGAGGAGGAACAACTAAAATCAAACAAATCAACCAATAAAAATGCTTCTTCCTTCTCTCCCTTCCTTCCTGCCTGCCTGCCTTTGTTCTTGCCTGACTGCTGTCCTCCTTAAAACAAAATAAAAATAAAAATAAAACAAAACTCCAAAACCATTTTATAAGCTTCAACTGTGCATCATAATTCAACATTCGTATCTGCTGCATTATAATCACCAACGAAAGCCTATTTTCCATCCACCACCATACAACTGATTCCTTTTTTAAAACCAGATTGTGTTCTAAATAACAGGATTTTATATACTTTGGCCGCTGTCCTGATCTTTTGCCCTTTTAACCTTCCCCTCGGGCTCGCTCCGACACAGAATTACCCTGGGCAGAAAAGGGAGGTGGCCACACTTCACTGCCTGGAATAAAAGCCACAGCTGCTTTTTTCGTTTCCACCAGGCCAATGTAGACACCAGGCCTCTTTGGTTGAAAAGACTCGGTGATTCTTTTAACAGGTTGGGCTCTGTATTTGGGCGGCTCCTCCTGGCCCCAGACTCAGGGACCTGCTGTCGGTGGGAGAGGCAGAGAAGTGGGGCTGGGCTGAGAGGTGGCTGTGTCCGTCCCGTGTCCACACGTCAGAAGCAGTCAGCTTCTCTCTGCCTTTGTTTCTCCTTCTGAAAATCAGAAAAAAAACAATATTAACCACCATGCATGATGACAGTCAAGTGAGATCATCCAGGTAAAGTGCTTCTGAGAGTGTCTGTCACAAAGTAAGTGCAGACACCCTAGTGATGGAGAACCCCCAGTCCCCTCCTCCCATTGCAGCAATGTGGGGAGAACCAGTCAGCTGAGCACCCCTAATTTCTAGAACATTCTGCAAATAGCAGGTCAACCACATGGAGAAATCAGAGCGTTCAGGTGTGAGCCTCTGAGACCCACTATCTCCTGAGTCGTAGTCACCCTCAGCCTTTCTGACACACATTCCTCTGGGCTCCCCTCGTCTCCAGGCAGCACCCCAGACCCCAGGCCTCCCTGTCCTCCTCCGCCCCCGGCACAGCAAGGGACACACCAGCCGCTGACGGCAGAGAGAACCTGGATCCTCGCCAGGGCAAACACCAGGGAAACATTAACTTCCCTTAATGGGCAAGACAGCTGGGTGGATGCAACCCGGGCAGACTGTGCAGACAGCCCGGCTCTGATGGCGCTGCCAGCGTGGGGACCTCAGGGTTAGAACTTAATTGTCCATTAATGGAACTTATCTCATTAAAAAATACTTGTGATTAAACTCGAGGAAGAAGAACAGCCTGAATTTTGAACTCGGAGTAAGCAGGACCGCCCTTGACATGGTCCACAAACGATAGTGCTGAGCCTACGTCACACCGGAAGGCTGCCGGGGACCCCCGCCACCCACAGATCACAGAGCGGGTGCCCCAGTGCTTTGTCAGGGTGGCTGCCATGGCGGGAGGCAGCGCCTTTAGGGGAAACCTCGTCTCCACCACAGAAGTACAGTCAGACTCCACGTCCAGCAGGACAGGTCCTTATATCTTATAGCAGATATTATGCAAGTAAGACCTCAGTCATACCTCAGGGTTCACTTGTTCAATTCCCAGGCGTGACCCTTCCAGAGTCTATTGTTTCCAGACTCCGTGGTGACTACAAACAGGCAGGCAGACCCGCGAACCCCCGTCCATCTGGCTCCACAGTGAGAACAATGACGGAAGCATTGCGGCCCGGTTCAGGTCAAAGGGAAAGCCAATACCAAGGTCACACGTCTCAACTCAACCAGCCACAGAGTCTTGGGGAAAACTTAAGCAGCGGAAAGGTTGCTCAGCAGAAAACGAATTTCATGAAAATCAGCTCGGGGTCATTTCTTTGGTCCGCCTGTCCCGGAGGGAGCGGTGGAAACCCAGCTGGAAACCGAGATGCCCTGAGATAGGATCCATTCCACCTGACGGCCAGGTGCTCCTGGGCGGGTCGTTTCCTCACACCGGACGTCCCTTTCGAGAACTAACCATCTCTAACAAGACAGGGCTGCTGGAGAGGGTCCTAAGAAATTCTGTGCTTGGCTCAGCGATCTGTGACCCACACCCAGTCACCCCACTTCCCTTGTGCGCGCTCACCCCCAGCGGAAAATACCGACCCTCCTGGAGCAAGCGTGTCCCCTGGTGGTTCGGAGCATCTGGGCGCCACCACCTCCGTGTCTACGTGCTTTTCCTACATGCACGGGGGTGTCTGAGTCCTACATGCACGGGGGGTGTCTGAGGAGGTGCGCTGACCCCTGCATGGTCCACTTTCTCTGCCATGCTTCCTTCTATTTCCCTGGACCAGCCGTGTAACTCGGCTAACAGAGGCCACTGTGCGTAGCTGGGAGGAACAGAAAGGACATGGCGAAAATAGCCCTACGTGGTCCTCTTCCCGTAGACAATGGTTCCCACTCCCCAAAGAAGTCCCCCAATACCATTTCCAAATCAGCCGATAGTGCCAACAAGGGGCGTCCAGTCCCCTGGGGGTCACTGCTGGCCCTCAGTCGTCAGAAAAGATCTGGTTCATTCCTAGGTCGTCGTCAGGACAAAGCACAGTGCTGGGCCCAGGAGGGGCAGAGGAAGAGTTTCTGAAAGGACAGAATGAGTCCATGTGGTCAGTGGTTTGTTATGGATTGAAAATGCATCCCTGCCTGGCCATGTGGAATGGGGTCAGGCCACCAGGCCACCAGGCCACCAGGCCACCAGGCCACCAGGCCACCAGGCCTTCTGCACTGTGACTGGACTCTGTTGTCCACATTTTTGGTTTCAAGTCTAAGAAGAAATCAGAATCTTCATGAAACTCAGGGTAACTCTATACTATGAGTCCTTTTGCCTACTAGCTTGGATATTTTATTCTGTTCCAAAAATGAGTCCCTGGTTGGTAAGCCTTGGGGACACTCAACTTCTTACCAAACCACCCAGATGTGCCTGTGTGGAGAGCAGCTGGCTGGGCTGTCTCCCTCCATCACTGCTTCCCTCTCCACCTCCTGAAGCCTGAGTGAGAGGAAGGTCAAACAACACCATGAGCCACTACCTAAAGCAGGACCCCTAGTCCCTGCAAGCCCCTATCAGTAGAGACGACATCAACCCAATGGTTGAGTTGCTTGAGCTGCAGATTCATGTCAGAAACGCCCCTGGGTGAGCACAGGGTGAGCACTGGTCCAGCGGCCTGGAGCTTGGCTTCAGTTGGTGAGAGAAAGCAGCAGAGCGCCCCCTACAGTCCGGCTGCCTTACTCTCATCCCCCGGGCTGGGATTGGAGGGCAGCTGCCGCAGAGACAGGAGTGGCCCACTCCTTCCTTGTCATTGCCTGGAGGGAACCTCCCTCCACCCTGAGCCGCTACAGGGGAGAAACATTCCCACCACGGACACCCCAGCCATCAACCCTCTAGAGAAAGAGCTGTACCGCGATTCCTGAAAACACAACAGGACACTGAGTTTTAGAAAACACGAGCATTTCCCAGCACAGATGAGCCCTTGTTACCTAAGGGGCCGTGGACAGGGTGTCAGACACCCCAGTCCACCCCAGTCCTGCTCCCGGGGAATGCCTGCGGTGGGAGAGCTCAGCCACAGTTCTGAGAGCTATGCTGCCCTTTCAGGAGCTTGTGTGCGTTATTGCCTCACAGGTAAGCGCTGTGACCGATCATGTTTTACAGAAAGATGCAGCACGGAGAGGGTCTAAGGACAGAGGCAAATTCAAGATCAGGTCATGTGTCAGTGTTTTTAAGCTTCTATTACAGGAGCACTGGTTTATAACCTTACTCAGGCTTCAGGGCACAGCATTCGTTCCACACATCTGCTTCTACCTTGTGCCTTCTCATGCCAAACTCAGCAAATTTACCATCAGAAGGGAATAGCCCAGTGTCCTCTAAATATGGTCCCCGACCAGAGTCCGCGTTGTCCTCTGAGCAGCCCTCTGGCTGCCCCGTGTGACCTTCTACAGGTTCAAGGGCAAAGGTGGAGTCCACACCCATCTGTGGTCCCTCCTGAGGACTCTCCAGCCCCAGGGCCACCACCTCCCCTGCCATCAAAGGCCTGGGCCATGGAGGTATTATGACCATTGTCAGCACAGGCAGCCTTTGTCCAGCAGTCCGGGACATTTTGGTTTCCCTTGTCCGCTCATGCTTGGCACCAAGTCCTTTTCAGCAGTGCTTCTGAGAGGTGATTCCAGGATGTGTACGTGCAGAGGTGACAGCGGTGGATGACAGGCAGAGGTCTGAGTCCAGCCCCCCGTGTGTCTGTGTCCATTTCCCAGGTGCCGGTTAGGCTCTAATGACTTCCTGCATCCAGATGGCCCCCTCTCCCTGCTCCATATGCCAGGATGCAGGGAGGCACGTAGCTCAGGCACAGTCTGGACTGGGGGTGCAGGGGAGGAGGGGCCAGCGAGCTGTGGTCTGGGCTCTTTCCTCCGCTGCCTTGCCCCCTCCACTCAGGCCCCACGCTAAACCAGACCTGTGCCTCTCCTGTCTGCAGATACAGCGGCTCCCCTGGGGAGGACTCCACAGGACTCCTGCAACATGGTGGGTCTGAACCAGTCACCCACCCTGACTGACAAGGGGGCAGGGTCTAGCACATCTGGAATTCATCCACCGCTGTCACCAGGAGCCAGTGATAGCCAGGTCCTGATCCCACCTGGTAAAGCAGGTTTTGATTTGCATTTTCAGCCCTGGGCCTGGGGTCTGGGTGTTGAGACCGGCTGGTTTCTGACCTGCTGGCCTCATCTGGGAGAGGACCCAAGAAGCAGAGGCCAAGAAGACCCTACCCGAAGCCACACAGTCAGAACAGAGTGGGGACCCAAATCCAGGTTTTCTGGCATGTAGTCTTTGGCATGTTTCAGTAAGTTTCTCACTAATACCTAACTCTTCCATCAACCCACGCCACATCGTTGTTCTAGAAGCAAAGAGCTTCTCAGTAGTTAAAGGCAGCGTCCACATAGCTCAGCCAGAAGACGAGACTTGCACGCTTGCTTCTAAGCACGAACTCTGCCCGGGGCCGGTCAGAGGCGGCGGCCCAGACCACGCTGTGGACAGGCAGGAGGGAGCTGGTCCTCACACACCACAGGCAGAGCCATCCTGGCTCTCCGCCTGCTTCTCACACTCAGATGCACATTCCAAGCCCTCTGAGAGCTGATAAAAAAACCCCGGATGTCTGGGTGCTACCCCACACCCCATACCGGCCAGGCTGAACATCCCTCGGTGGGGCCAGTCCAGTGGTGTTATTTTATGATACTTTAGCATATATCCTCATGCCCAGAAGGCTTGTTAACCATCAGGTTGCTGATCTCAACCTCAGAGCTTCTATTTGGAGATTTGAGGTTGGGACCCAGAAATGTGCTATTTGAAGAAGGTCCATTATCTTCTGCTCCAGGTAGCTGGTGTCCAAATGTGCCTGCCCCCCAGGACAGGTCAGGGCCCCCCAGAGTTCAAGGCAGCCCTCCATTTGAGACAGACCAGTCCCAAGTGAGTGAGAGCCTTTGGTGAAAACCCTCCAGGTCTTGCTCCACAGCCGGCACAGCTGTCCCCTCCCCTGCCTTCTCTGCCCCACAGCTGAGCCTCTGCAGAAGCAAGGCCGAGGCCAAGGACGCCCCCTCTCAACCCAGGGCTCTGAGTTCACATCCCAGCTGGGCAACTCTGGCTAGATGCTCTGTGACCTCCCTGGCCTTGCCTTTTACTGCCCCTGAGAAGGATGAGGCCATTGTGGGTCACTCAGTTGTTGGAATAATTCAGTCAGGTGATAGAGGATTTGAAGCAGAGTGATTGCTGCCTTCAGTCCAGAAGACCTGCTTCCTCCATCTCCCGCCTGCTCCCGGGTCCTATGTAGAGGCCATGCTGGTCTCTCAATGCTACGTTTAGAAGCCCGTCTCCTTCCCTGCCCATGGAAAGAGATGGGGCTTTGTCACTCCCACATCTCCAATGCAAAAGCTTTGGCATCAAATAGGCATCTTAAAAAGTGGGTTGAGTTCCACTGGCTGGGAAGTTAGTGACACTGCTACAGAGCAAAGACCCCACTCCCCCACCCCAACCCCACCCCACGGGTCCTTGGACTCCTGGGGAACAGAGGTTACTGAAGGCCAGGCTTTTCCTTAAGATGCATAAGGGCAGCAGCGGGGACACAGGACTGCAGGCTGTCGCACTGGCACCAGGAGTCCAGGGTTGCTGCATCCCTGATGTCCCATCAGCAGGGAGAGGGGAGTCAGCGCTGCCAGTCATCCTCAGCTGAGGTCCTTCCCTCCTGTCCCAAGAATATTGGAGAAAATGCTGCAAACACAGGTGGTTCCACACTCTTCCCTCCTCCTCTGCAGAGGTGGTCGACTGACTAGAAACTCTTGACCAGGAGAATGCAGAGTGGTTTCTGGATCCCCCTCTTCCCCCAGAGGGGCTCTGAGCTAGGAAAGTAGTTAACAGAACCAGGCTTGAAGGGACTTTGGGACAAGAAAAGATTAGATGTAAAAGAAAGCTGAAGGGAAGGGAGAGCGGATCCCCTCATAGGGACACTGGGCTCCTGCTGAGCTCTTCACCCAGGAAGCCCCTGGCCAGGACCCAGCTCCTCCCAGGGTCCGAGTCTCCGAGGCCTCAGTGCTATGTGTGCGTTAGCAGCGCCACCTCGTGTCAGACCGAGAAACTACAACATGTTTTGATTTGCACAGTATTCTGGTCGGAAGGGGCCTCCCGAAATTCTCACCATAACCTAATTCCAGGCCTCTGATTAATCTTGTCGCCCATGCAACTAATTCCAACACAGACTTAATAGCTCTACTGGATGAGTCAAACAATTTTCTGACAGCAAAACACAGTCCGGAACCGGGTTTCACCTCCAACGTCATCCAGCGATCATAAGCACTCTCTTGGTCACACCGGAGGACTGAGGACTCCGGTGTTTCAAAGTGGAAGTCCTCTCATTCGCTGACCTTGTCAACTTCCTTGACCTTGTCCGCAAACCCTCCCCATCTCCTACCTTAGACCCTGTGCCTCAGAGAACAGGAAAACCTCACCCCCACCCTCTGTCTCTTGACAACTCTGCACCTCAGGCCTCAGCTGAATCACCAAGACAGTCTCCCTGGTCCAAATTTTGCTGAGCTTAGAATTGGGAAGGGATGGGCTCTGGTCCTAGAAAGCAGGAGATGGCTTAGGATGTGTGGTTGCTGAGGGGGTGGGGTGTGAGATGGGATAGAGCAGAGAGCGAGAGAGAAAGGTGCGACCACATCCTGTCCCCTCCCCACTTCCCTCCGAATTCATCTAACATGCAAACATACTTGGCTGCCTCAAATATTCACTTTCTTCCAGTGATCTGAATATTCCTGGAAGAAGCAAAAGAAGTCTTTACTTCTGCTTGCGAAATAATGATCCTGACCTTATTGTGTCAAAAATAAATGTGACTCTTTTCTTGGTTTTAGCTACAGACAACCTTAATTACCAATAATCAAGGCCTCCACGAAGCTGCTGCTGCTGATTACAGAGCACCATTGTCTTCTCAGACATGGGACCTGACGTCTCCAGAGATACTTGTCTATAGCATATTTTAAGAAGGTGAACAAACTTACGTGTGGAGTCTCTTCATCTTTCTGCTGTTATTTCTCTCTCTCTCTCTCGACTGACTTTTACTTCCTTAAGGCAAAATGATTATCTTTCTCAGTATCGCGCTTGTCTACGATGCAGTGCCCGTGTGTCCACAGAGTGAATGTCAATGGGTGCGGGGGACGCTCCTGACCACGGTGGTGGCGGGATTCTGGGATGGGTGACCAACGGCTCTGAGATCCCTTAAGAAATAAACAGATGTGACCATTGTCAGTTCTAGGAGTGAAAACCTCACTGGTAGGTTGGCTTCACTGCCCACCGGAAGAAGGAAACGAAGTTGCAGAGAGAATGAAGATGTGTTAAGACGTGCAGATGGGCCACGCTCAAAATGGAAATGGCAATGTCTTTAGCAAGAGCAAGTTCTTACATGGCCCCAGGGCGGGGAAGTTGAAGTTCGGGACAGTCCGAGTGAAAGGTTGGTTCTGAGGGTGCTGGTGAGCGAGACTATTCCAAATAGCGTGGTTGGTGTTTGCATTCGGGGTGATGGCATCAGTGGGGCACCTGCAAGGGGATTGTTTCATAAGAGCTAAAAACAGTAGAGTCCGTTGACAGTTTGGTATTCCTGCAAGGTCTAGACTCCTGCAAGTTCTAGATTCCTGCAAGTTCTAGGTTCCTGCAAGGTCTTAGACTTACTGTTTCTCAAACACTAGCCTCTTTGAGAAATAATTCAGAGTTTGCAGTCTTGGACCTACTGCTCCAGAGCAAAGATGGGGAAGCAGCATGGATGGAGGTAACAGGAGAGGCTGAATCAGAATGTACATCTTTCCCAGGATGTTGGGGGCCCTGGCCCACCTTCTGTCAAAGACAAACAGGGGCTCATGCTGACCTTCATCCAGAGCCCACTTCCATTTGTGACCTTCGCACTCAGCTGTTGTGCCTGTGGAACCATTCCCAGCCTTCTCTTCTGTATGGAGGGAAGCCTAAGAGGAGCTCGAAACCAAGGCCTCTTTTTCATTGGTCCATTTCCGGGAGGGGGTGAGTCAGAAAAGATCCCAGGAAGCGTTGATGTCAGGTTCTCTGTACAGGGAAGTTGAGTTCAAAGTCGAACTTGCCTCCTCTGAAGCAAGAAGGAAGCCAGGGCCTGGGGGACCTGGGGGCCATGTTGGAGGGTGTACATGGCCATGTTCTTGGAAGTGCCTTCTAGAAGTTTATAGGTATAGCCAGTTTGTTGTCTCCACATTCCTTTCTCGCCAGCAGGTGGTGAAACTGGACTCAAGATGGTTTGGAATATCTTCAAGACTCCAATTCCTCTAAAGATTGGTTTAAGTAAGTAAGAGAGCTTCCGAAACCAGCTCTTAAGCATAAAAAAGAAAATTTATGAAAAATATGGAGCAGGGAATGGGCACATAACAGCTAAATAAGAAAGAGGCTGAAACAGGAAGGGCTGAGATAATAAGAAGAGGAGAGAGATTTCTGATGCCCGGATAGAGCGACATTGCACTAGAAAGTCTTTCTAAAGACGACACAGAAGCATTTCAAAATGTCCAGAGCACCATGAAATCACAGGTTATCTATTCACTGTTTTCCATACGCTCATCTGCATTTTCCATAACTTTGACACTAAGCATATCTTCATTTCAGGTTTGCCAAGGAGTCCACATTGCTATAAATATCTTTTGCATCAATATTTATGCAGTATCTTTCTAGGGTATAGTGAGTCCTATTTCAACCTTTATAAATAGCTGGTGACATTTAAAAAGTTTTTAATTAATAATAGTATGCATTATTTCTTTTGTTCAGAATACTATATTCATTTTAGGACATTAGAATTGTGTCTCAGTCTATATTTCACACCACACTCCCCACCAGTGCCCTTGACTTCTCTCTCTTTCCCTTTGCCCCGCACCCCCGTAACCGCAGTCTCAAGTCCTGCTATTTTTGTTGGTGTTTGTATGTTCACCTGTTTCATTTCACTGTATTTCACATATGAGTGAAACCATCCTGTATTTTTTTTTCTTTTTGACTTATTTCACTTAACATGATCCCCTCCAGTTCCGTTCAGATTGCTGCAAAGGGCACAATTTTCATCTTTTTTTAGTAGCTGCAGGGAATTCCATGAGTATCTAGACCACAGCTGCTTTATTGAGTCATCTATTGACAGGTATTTAGCTTGTTTCCACCTCTTGGTTGTGGTGAACTGCGCTGCTATGAAGACAGGGCTGCAGATCTTTTCTGATGAGAGTTTGTATTCTCGGGGTAGCTGCCCAGGTGGGACTGCTAGACCCAATCGTAGTTTCATCTTTATTTTTTGAGGAATCTCCATACTGTTTTCCAAAGAGGTTGCACCAATTTACATTCCCACCTGGTGACAAAACTTACCTTCCCTTGGATGATCGGGGATGTTGCTGTCATGTGTAGACTGCTGTCAATGCAATTTTTCCTGACACAACACTGGCAAGAGGCAGAGACCCACAGCATCTAGTCCAGCACCCACACCGCTGCAAGAGCTGCGTTTCTGTGTCAGACTTCTAATTCTGCCCGGTTAAAGAATTCTTCTTTTATTTCTCAAACAAAGACACATACTTGAAAGACTGTGATCGATCTTGTGTGACAAAGAAAATCTGTCTGGTGGTGTAAGGCAAGAGCAAAGTAGAGAAAGCAGCTGTGAGTCCGAGATCATGGCTTAGGCATAAAGAGTCAGAAAGATGAAGGCTGTGAGCAGGGGTCTTCATAATGTGATGGACATGCGGTCAAGGGAAAAGGGATGCCTGTGATGGGGACCAGCCCAGGGACCTGCAGCAATTAAGGTGTCAGCAACAGAAATAAGTAAATAAAGTGGCAAAGATGGTCCATTAAGATGCATGTCATGTTACCAGAAATTTTATGGTAGACAAAGAGGACACGTTCGGTCATTAAAATAGTGTCACTTCTAGGAGTGAATAGTGTCAACAGCAAGACAACCGTTTTTAATTAAAAAATGTGCACAAATGATGGATTCATAAAAAATCAGAACTAAAAGTTGTATGACATGGACCCAAAAGAAGGGGCTCCATAGGACTTCATTCAAGTCCATGGGTGGGATCGTGGCCCCCAAATTATATGTTAAGTCCTAAATCCTGCTGTCCAGGAACAAGCTCTCAGTACGGCTCCTTGTTTCTAGAAAAGTCCCCCAAGTTATTAGCAACACGCTGTGTCCATTTAATTTACATAAATCACACACATTGGAATTGCATAAATAGACATAGGTGGTTAGAAAAATAAATTAAGCGACACCTTCAGGGCAAATAGAAATAAAAGCAGGAAGATCTTCGCAGATGTGTGTACTTCACGAGGAGCTCAGACTAAGCTCGGGGGGCCCTCATCCGTATGACTGATGTCCCTCTCAGGTAAGAAGAGGCAAGAACAGAACAGATGAGACTGCTTTGAGGTGAGGCGGAGGCTGGCGGAGGCACATGGCCACAAGCCAAGGAGTGTCCAAGGGCCTGAACTAGACGAGTGGAGGAGGTTTCTTCCTCTCCAGGAAGCAGGTCTCACACTTGCTCTCAGACTTCCAGTCTCTAGAATGGAGAGAGAATGGGGTCTGGAGTCTTTTGCTTGTCTTTAAAGGAAAGGTGCAGGCAAGAATGAAAACAAGCAGAAGCAAGCAGGCAGGAGGAGAGAGGAGGAAGAAGCACTTTTATGTTATTTCGTTGTTCATCTCGTTTGTTTCCATGAGTCCCGGGATGCGAACTCAGGACCTTGGGTGGATGTCGACTCCACCTACTCCACCTACTGCAGGCTCTGGGCTTTAAAGCCCGGGAAAACGAGAGGCCCTCCTGCTCTGGAAACTTCTCTAGGAGCCAAGCTGCTGACTCATCAGGGCCCGTCACCATGGAGACCCTGCCAGGTGCCCTCCCCGCTAAGCAGATGGGGAGATTGGGCGTGTGCTGGGTCAATACCGCTGTGTGCTTTTCCTCGATAAGGTGCTGCGCTGTTACCTGATCACCCTGTGATGAAGACTGAAGTCTCCTTCCCAGAAACAAGGAGGCGACCACCCCGTCCAGAGGGTGGGGCATCTCGGCGCTCCCCTCCGCTCTGATGGAGGCTGTGGGTCTCAGAAACCAGAGACTTTTCTCAACATAAAATGGAAAAGACGAAGGACCAGGAGCGTGGTGACATAAACAAGTGAAGCAGCTGAAGGGGGAAAATAACTTTATTCTTTCTTCACTTCACATTACTCTTCATCTGAGGATGTTGAAATCAAACCACAATGTAAACCAAAGGATAATTATTACCAAAACATGGTGGAAGTAAAAGAAAGGAAAAATCATTTGTAAGGGGATTTCCTCTTTCTAAAAAAACAGTAACAAAATTCCCTAAAATTTCTCCCTTGGGTGATATTACTAAGTTGTAATATTCATTCACATGGGTTTTGGAAATAACATACTCAATTTTAGTTTCAAAAAAAAAATAGATGAAAAAGGGAAAATAATTCAACTATAGCTAGCAGGAGATACTGTCCGCAGGGGGTGTGAACGCTGCGAATTCTGGTTTTCCCTCTCAAAATGTTGGTAAGATATTTGACATTATCTTTCCAGCACTGTTATATTTTGAGTTTGATCAGAGAAGTTTGAAAGCTTTCTTGGTTATTAATTTCTTAGGCAAATTAAAAATTTGAACTATGTAAATTTCCAGGGGAGTTGATTCAACCAGCTGATTGTTTTTCTAATTAATTCTTCACTTAGCAAATATTTACTGAACACTTCTCGTGAACCAGGCACTGTGTTACATGCTGGGGATACCAAGTAAATCATGTTAAAAATCTCTTCTCTCTTGGCAGAGCTTGGTGGCATCGAGGTTAGTTCCACCGCCTCCAGCCTAGTGCAGTCCATGTATTTATCCCAAGGACCCGGGTTTGCATCCCGGGACTATGGGGAACAACCAAGTTAAACAGTTAAATAGCATAAATAAAATGCTTCTTCCTACTCTTCCTGCCTGACTCCGCTCGTCTTCATTCCTGCCTGCACCTTCATTTAAAAAAATAATAAAATTAATTTAAAAAACCTCCTCTCTCCTAGAATTTGCACACCAGTGGGAGAAATGGACAAAAACATAAAGGGTAGTAAAGTTAGTTTAAAAACTGTTGCTGCTGCTGTTACAATAATATGTCATTTGTCATCATGGTGATTAATAATATAACAAAAACAACCTAATTACATTAATAATAAATGACAATCGTAAATGATCATTTTTCATAAAATATGCTTCGCAGGTATTGAAGGAGCAGAGAAACGTGCGCCTGACTTTCTCAGGAGAGCTAGGTTTACCTGCTTGCTCTCTGGGCCATTCGTGTCCCTCCAAGGGGAACAAACAGGCCGGGGACGGAGGGAAAACAGTCACTACCCAGACTTGCAGCCGCCACGCTGTCTGGAGAACTGCAAAGGCGCTGTGAGGGGTCCACGTGCTGGAAATCTTCGCATGAACATTGTTCCCTGAGGCCAGTGTTTGCAAACTGGAGTCGCTAAACAGAATGGGGGAGTTTTTAATTTCTCCATGAGAAACAGAAACATGCATGCAGGTCCGTGAGCTCTGTTTCAGATGTGGTCTAAGATATTCCATATGAACACGGCCTGATGGTCTGGATAACTACCTTATCGCTGGGGCTGCCCTGTGACTTTGGATTTTGCATTTGAGTTCATAACAATGTACAATGAGTGCTCACTTGATTGAGATGCCACATATTAAGGGTGGGGATGGACATTCAGTAACGCTGGACTCTCATCTGTGTATTAGCATCTTTGGCAGAAACTCCTGATCCTCTCCTAATATAAATGCCTCCTTCCTCTAAAGTATTTCTACCCCACAGATTCAGATTCAGATTCAGATGAGCACCTACCTGCCCAGAAAAAAATACCAGATTGCCCAGAGCCCCTTGAAGCTAGGTGTGGCCTTGTGACTAAGCTTGAGTGAATGAATTGTAAGCACGAGTACCTCATGCAATTTCGGGAACCTTCCTTTAACAGGAAGTGAGTTCCTACACATGGCTGATTGTGCCACTGTGCTCACACATCCCGTGTGCTCATGGATTCTTCACTGGTTCTATGAATGACTGATAGAGGCGAGTGAACACTTTCTACAGTGATTCTGGATGTCTGTTTTTATTTTATTGATATTTCAATGTGCACTTTACATATTTCAAGTCCATTTGGGGAAGAAATATTAGAAACACTGGGATCATCTCCATAATCATCATTTAACTGAGATTTTCACCTGGTTTCACTTTTCCATTCTGTTCATATTTACAGTTGTTTTGGTGACAAGTGGCACCACCTCTCCCCTTTTGTAAAATCCAGTCTGACAAGTCTTGCCATTTAATGGAGCAATTAGTCATTGCAGACACAATCACCCACCTATTAGCAGGCAGCATTCCATCTTTCTTCATTACTTGTCCTGCCTCTCTCTCCCTGAGACTGTGGGACAGGTTGCAGAGCACAGATGCCCATCTCTGCTGTGTGCAGGTGCTGGGTGTCACCCCCTCTGCTCCTAAGACACTAGCACTACCTCCAGCTGTCCCCCTGCCCCTGCACCCTGCCCACCTGTGGTCTGCATGACTCTGGAGGGGCCATCACTTTGAATCTGAGCCTCCCAAGGTGGAGCCACCTGTCTGCTCCTGCTAGGACGTCTGCTCCATCTCAAGGAGACATCGCTGCTCCTCTCAAGCTCTCAAAGGGCACTTTGGAGAGACGGGAGGCCCACCATGCACTCATCTTAGGCCTTCAGCACAGATCAACCCCACGAGCACCCCCACCCCAGCGCCCCCTCAAGGTGACAAGCAGGACCCAGCTCTTCAGGAGACCCTCACCACAGGCAGACACAGACGCCAAGCACAGAGGACTCAGGGCCGCTGCACACAGAGCCTGCAGCTGAGTTCGGAGGGCCGGTGTCTCCTCCTGTTACATCTGCTCCCAGGAAGGATTTTCCAGAACCCCACCCCCATTCATTTAAATTCTGGGCATGAGGGGACTACCCACCAGGGTAGGAGGGCAGGAGGGAGGGGCCCTGATCTCCTGGTAACAGCTGGTTCACTGGGTGAAGGGTCAAGGGCCTTTCTAAGCCTCACAGTTGCCCTGGGGGACTCAGCACCCCCACTCCTGAGGTGCCAGCCTTTAGAGGGGTTGTTACTGCAGCTGTTCTCCAGGAGCCACAGGCAACAAGGACAGCACCCCCCAGCACCCACTGGCCTCCTCCGCTGCTGCCCGGCAGTGGTCACGGTGTGGGGCGACGTCACAGCTCGGCCGTCACACTCGGACCATCATACCAGCACTACAATAATGCACGACGTGGGCAGAAGCTGAGAAAGTCAGAACGGTGAGGTGGAGGCCCATTCTGCTCTCCGGTACGGAAAGGGTTTAATGCAGAAAAATAAAACTGAAAACAGCAAAGAACAGGCTGCCTTCAGACCTGGCTTCCCAGAAGGAATGGGCTTGGGGTGGCAACGGGAAGAAGCAGCACCAGCGGCCCCTGCTTGTGTCCAGCTCCATGGACACTGGGAGGGCCCTGTGGGCCGCAGGGAGGTGGGGCTGGCTGGCTGCCCGGACCTGAAAGACTATTGATGTGCTGGCCTTTCCCGGGATGTGTGCCCAGGGCCCAGCAGTGAGCTCCCTGAATGGGGAGGGGCTGGGAGGGGCTTTCGAGGGTCCTCCCACCCGCCCTAGAAGCCCTCTCCAAGGACCTTCCCTCTCCACACCCAACACCTGAATCCGCAGCAAGAAAGTTAGGTCACCATCCAGACTTAGACCAGAGAGAGGAGGCCGCCTGGCGGAGGGGAGCCCTGGGTTGTAGCTGAGCGCGCCCCTCTGGACTTTAACAAAAGCCACACTCAGGCGGCGGCACTTACAGGTCTGTCCTCCCGGGCTGTGCTTCCATGCTTGTCCCTGATCCAGCCTCCTCAAAGCAGGGCTGCTGGACATCTCTCTGTCATCGGGGCACACAGGTGGTCTGAGACACAGAGGACAGGTGTCCTTGTCACCCCACCTTAGAGCTGGGAGGAAGGAGATATCGGCGTGGCTGGGTCTTCCTGGCCAGAGGAGGGTGGACACCACCGAAGGGCTGGGAGACAGCGGCAGGACGAGAGGCTGTGTCCAGGGCCCAGTGTCACAGTGGGGACCCACTGACTGCTTCCTGGGGTGCCTTGCCGTGTTGTGAGTACCACCTTCTGTCCCGATTTGGGACACACTGGAGACACACATAGGTGAAGGCACAGAGATGGGACCCTGGGATCTGGGCCCAGGCCCCCTAGTGTGGGAAGGATGTGGGAAGGTCCTGAGTGACTCTGCCCTGGTTCTGGGCCCTCAGCAAGTTGGATGCCCAATGCAGAGCCTGGGCAGGCTCGTTCAGAGCCCCGAGGGAAGACAAGGGCTTCCCTAAAGTGTCCACACAGTCTCACTGGATATTCACGGCAGTCTAACTGGGAGACCACCGTCATGGGTCAGGGTCTCCTGGGACAGATTTCCCATTTATCGGGCCTTGACTCGATCTCTCTCGATCAGGCAGAATCTCACAAGGGTGTGACTTCGTTGGACTGGGCAGCTGGGGTTCCAGAAAAGCTACCCATTCAGACCTTGACCGCCGACAGAGAGCAGGGGTGGGCCCAGTCCTGCTGTGTCTGAGTGATAGGCGTGGAGTCTGTGTTATTGTCCTGAGACCATGAAGAGGCTGGAGAGGCCCCCGGCCAGGGGACTCCTCTACAGGCACTTTGATGCAGGCAGGAAAGATGCTAAGAGGGCCGAGGCCAGGCTGAGCCAACGACTGCAGAGCCTGGAGGCTGGCTGTCTGTATCAGGTGAAGCTGCTGAGCAGCGAGCAGAGGCGACTCCAGCAAGACCTTCAGAGGCTGCAGCGAGGTGAGGCCTGGCCAGGGCGGCAGGGCAGGGGGGTGGCTGGGGGGGGCACGCTGCGGCTGCAGGGCCTCTCAGACCTGGTTCCGGGAAACGAGGCCTTCTGGCCTCAGCCTGGATTGGGGGCTGCCAGCTCCCCTGCCCCTCCCTCCCTCAGAGACACAGCCGGCCCACCTACATCCCCTGCCAGGCTTTTTCAGCAACTTTGTTTTCATGCTGTATATTAATACACAATGAAAATGTAAGGTCTCCACAGGCAGAGCCATCTTCCTATTTAAATTGTGAATATTTGTCAGAAACCAAGCTACAGATATGCAGTCAGACAGGAGAGGAAGGAGAGAAGCAAGCCAGCAAGAAAGTAATGACAGACAGGAGGGAAGGAAGGACCTTGCTGAGCTAACACTTCTCAGCTTCCCTCCACTTTAACCTTTCAAACCCCGTTTGCTTAACTCCTTTGTTTCCTACTTTCTTATTTTGTTTTTATTCTCTGTTCCTTTCACTAGATTTGGGTTGGTTTAGTTTCACTTTTTTTTTTTAATGCCCAGTCAACAATAAATTGCATAAAATAGTTTTTATGCAACTACAAACTACAGATGTGCAAGTCACTTTATGAAAGGTGAGCTTGAAAGGGCAAAATGCGCTCCCTGGACTGGGGAGCGGCAAGCAGAATGTAAAGATGGTGGGCGGTGCTGGCTGAGCGGGGGGCCTAGTCAGCCCTCTCTGACTGAGCCTCGTTGGCCCTGCTGTCTTCTGTGGAACGTGCCTTCCTCAACTTCCCTTCTTGTACTCAGAGTCTACTCACACGCAAGCCCACACGCTTTGCTGAATTAGAACATGTCAAGCCGGCAACTGGAGTGCCTCGGCAGCGCGTTTTCATCTTCTTAAGTCAAAGGGCAAATATTTCCATTGTTTCCCTAAAGAGGCTTCTTTTCCCAGAACTGTGTGCTTTTGTTCTTTGTAACAGTTCTCTCCCATCAAGCCTCCTGGCTCTTAAGAACCTTTGCAAATATCCATACCACTTAGAAAATGACCCAACTATATCAGTTCTATAGTTGAATAGTTGTGGCAAGAATGAAGTCACTTGTGTCAAAAACTAGCTACCAGTTAGTAGCTTCTTATCACCTCAGAGGGAAGGGTTGCTGACACAATGGAGCCCAGAACCCCCAAATCCCAGAGCCGTCCACAGCAGTTAGGAAAAAGAGGGAATGAAACCAATCACTGGCTCAGTGATTCCATTTCATCCACAGACGTGGGGGCAGGAAGAGACTCCCACCTCGGAGGGTCAGAGGGTAACGCGCTGACTCTCACTCACTGGCTACAAAGCTACTAAAATTACCTATTTCTCAGGTTCCTCAAATGAAATGGAAGAGATATTACCTGTTATTCAAAGACTATTCGACAATCCCATGAGCTCTTAGAAAAAAACACCTAAACACAAATAGGTGCTCTACTAGAGCGCGTCGATCATAATTCCAGAATTCCATAAAAGATTGTCACAAGGCTGAAACTCTTCTACTGCTTGTTGAAAATTGCCATTGTTGTAGTTCTCCTTTTGTCCATCATTAAAATAATTTGATTTTAATACGACTTCAAACTTCAGTGTCGAATCGATCTCTCTTAGGTGTTCAAAACAGCAGTCCCAGACTTGGGGACTCTGACAGTGACGGAGTGTCTTTGAGAGGAAAGCCAGGGGTCAAGACTGAATGTCAAAACTTCGGGTCTACACAGCTAATGTATGAACACAAGTGCCAGGAGAAATGCCCAAAGGATCTCTAACCTCCAGTTTGGGGCTTGAAAGACGTCTATGAGCAAGTGACTGAACTGCTCTGCTTTCAATGTCCCTGTCAGTACGAAATGGTCAAACCGAATGGGAACGAGAGCTCATAAGCTGGAAAAGGAACTCAGAATTCATGTGGTCGAGGCCCACCTCCGTTCTCACATAGGACCGTGAAGTCCAGAGGGCGGGGCGGGACATGCCTGTAGACCCTCACACGGGTGTTCGAAAGCCAGGCAGGTGAGCAGAGACCTTTTTTTCTGTGATAGCTGGTGTGAGAAGATCTGGACCAGGAGTCAGAGCAGAGAGTCAGAGACCTCTGTCTCCAAGTCTTTTGGACTCTCTGAGCCTAAGACTCCTTGACAGGAATATCAGGGACTATGCAAATGCATGTGTTAAGTCTTACTGTTTATCAGTCACTGTGCTCTATTTTTCCATGATTTATTCAACTAAACGAATATTGAGATTCAAACACGTGCAGTTGGGAGACTGTTTGAAATGCACATTCCAGGTCTCCTCTAAAGACTTATGTCAGTAGATTAGGAATTAGACTCAAGATCCACATTTTCAACTGACATGCTATTATGGCAGATTACTCTGGAGAAGTGTTTGTGGGCCAGACTTTATGAGACCCTATCACAGCTACTCAGACAGATGCTGGGTGCACATCAGAAGAAACAAGGTCTCTGCCCTGGAGGGTTCATTCATTCAAAGTGCTTCTGTTCGTCTGTCCTGGTGACTTCATGGATAAGCTCACCAGATGCCGTCCACACACATCCCAAGAACCCAGGTTCACGTCCCAGTGTTGGGGAAACAACTAAGATGAACAGCTAAAGTGAATGGAATGCTTCTTCCTCCTCTCTCTTCCTGCCTGCCTCTGTTCGCCATCATTCCTGCCTGTACCTTTCCTTTAAAAATAACATTTAAGTGCTTTTGAAATAGGAGGAAAAATGCTAATGGATTAAGTGGAGACATTTACACTGGAGGGCAGGAGCCTGGGGGTTCCCTGTGCCTATCAAAGGGGTCAGCATGTCTCCCCAAGGAGGCAGTGTGTAAGCAGAAATCTTAGAGCTGGAGAATCTGGAAGCAAATAGGTGGGAGGGAAAAGGTTGAGTATGGCGAGAGGACCCTAGAATGAGGCCACCCCAGGAGTACCAGTGTGTACAGACGAGCTCGACTTGCTTCAGAATACTCGGTAGTGAAGGAGTCACTCAGGAGTCCATTCACAGGGGTCTGCAGGTGAGGACTGTTTGTAAGTGTGTTCAGAAGCAAAGCAAGATAATCAGCAGTTCCCATCAGAAATAGCTTCAGAGGTCTGACAAAAACATTTAGATCCCACCTCACAGGACTTGGGAATGCGGTAATCACAGGTTCAAATGCTAGAAGTTTCGCTCTGGCGGCAATGTTCAGACCCAATAGAATTCTGAAGTTCAGACCAGGGTTGGAAGGTTTCAGCTAAAGAAAATGAGGATCTTGAGATACTTAGAAAGTATGCTCGTCAGATTTTGTGAACAAGTCCATGTGGCGGGAGTATATTGCCCGTGGGGAGTGGGCACTCAAGCAGACTGTCGGGTTGGAGAGCTAGCGCTCACAGGTGCCAAGAGAAAGTCAGGTTTCAGAGAAAAAAGATGCGCATTTCTGAACTGGCTGGTCTGCAGATCTAAAAAGCAGAAGGATGGAGACTTGGCTCAAAATCTCTTAGGTAATAGAGAAGCAGAGATGTCTTACATGGAAAAGAGCTACACACTCACACTTACACACATGCGCACATACACATACACACACTCAAGGAGACAACAGAGGAAGGGGCTCCTCAAATGATGCTCATCTTGACTCCCTTACAGTCTTCCACTGAAAGAGAATTTGGATCTTTATATGGATCCTAGGTCCCTATCTGGTCCTAGTCCTTCTGCCTGTATGTAGTGACCCCATTGTAGACTTTGGGAACTCATCCCCATGAGAGCAAACCAGTACAAGACTTTCAACCCCAAGTGACCACCTAGTCTCCATCCTCCACAGCAGCTGTGACTACAAGACGCTAAAGCATCAAGTCAAAGAGGGGAACATCCACTGAGTCCTGACCTCCAGTGGAAAACATGTGCCTCAGCGGGCAGGAGGTCACACAACTGGGGTGAATGAAACAATAGGGCACCATCTCTGGGTATTGCACATGCCCCATGATTTTGTTTGGAGAACACCATGCTTTCCAAACAAAACAGTCAAATAAAACCTCCAATGGGCCCAGCCAGTTCAAACCTCTGATGTCTGTGTTTCTAAATCCTCCTTAACATGTTCTGGGTAAACACTGGGGAACAGCTTTTTGTTTTCCTGTTCTCACCCAGCATGTCCGATTAGCTTGTGTGACCCCAGAATCCCGGAAATTCCAGTTTCTAGCCATGTCCCTTTTTCTCTGAATGTGTCAGACCTTTAGGGCCATCAATATAAAGTTCCACAGCCTGGGGTGCTGACCCGATGGAAGTGGATGAACTCACCATTCTGGAGGTCTCAAACCCAGGCACCTCTCCTTGGCTCCTAGCCACTATCTTCTCCATCTGTGTCTCTGTGTCCCAATGCCTCTTATTAACACACCAGTCATACTGGAGTATGATCCTCTCTAATGACCTCACCTTGACTTGATTTTCTCTGGGAAGTCCTATTCCAAGGTATTAGGGGATTAGGTCTTCAACACGACATTTGGGGAGGACACAATTCAACCCATGATATGTATTCATTAAATCACAACAGAAGCCATCAAGAAGAAGCACTCCTCTTCCTTTGGGAATGGAAATCAGAAGAGACAGCAAGAGGTTCCTGTGATTTCCAAACAGAGAGGGCAGAAGAACAGAGTTCCACAGGCAAATGAAGTTAGGTAAGACCCTGCTCACTACTCGTGGAGGTGACACTGAATTCCTCTTCCTAAAGGACCTTTTTATACCCTGTCCCTGAGTAAATGCCACCTGCCCAACTTCAGCAAAGAGACATTGTTCCCCCTCCACCCCTCCACCGTCACCCCAGGAGATCCCACACACAAGAGGCCATCATGGTCTGACCGCTTAGAAAGTTGAAATGCAAGTCTCTTCTTTGTTTTCAGACATTTTTTAAAAACTTTTTTCCCCAGAGCATTGGCCCATGAAACAGTCAAAATCAAATCCCAGAGGCCTCCTCTCCATCACACTGGCCTCCAGAATGCCATGAGTACAGAGTCATCACCTCAGAAGGACACAGCTCCCCGCCTCCTGGACAAGAAGCCACAAGCCCAGGAGAAAGGTCCTCTAAACCCACTGAAGGGCAGAGACCCCGACGAGGACATTTCCAGCCCAGGTCAAGATCATGAAGCGTCTCACACCCTGGACCCAGGCCCTGCTTCCAGCCCAGCTGGAGCCAGAGAATCGCAAGACGCCAGCACCGGGAACCCAATCCCCCCAAAGGCTGCAGAAGGCGCTGACAACGTCAAAGGGGAGCCCACAAAGCCCACCTACTTAGAGTTGTTTGCTAAGGCCAGAAATGCCCACTACCTCCGCCACAGGGTGCCCCCTGAGTCTGAGCGAGTGCTCAGCATCGGGGAGATATTTGGGCACCAGGAGCCCTGAGGGCCCTGAGCCGGGGAGCGGGACTGCGTCTGGGACCCGCCGTGTCCTCACAGTCATCACACAGAGTCTAATAACAGCGAAAGACAGATCTAGTCTAAAAAAATAACTAAACATTTTGAAAAGTAAAAATAACCAACATTTTGAAAAGATAACTTGGATCATCACCACGAAAGAAATGTGTTCCTCCCCAAATTGGAGTAATACCAAAAAGAAGAAAAGAAAAAAAAAAAGACAGAGACATCCATTTGATTTTATACCCTCAGGGGTTTTCTTTTTTCCTTTTATAAGAACATCATCTTTCATGAAGGAGCAGTGCTAGTATATGACAAAGGAGCGAAGGATGAATCTTCAGAAAACATTTTAAGCAATGCAACCATGTCTCTAGTGTCATCAAAAATAGGCATCTACCTTGATGACTAGATTCTTCGTGAAAGGAAAAATATTCAGGATCTGCTTTCATTCCCTACCCGCAACCCTTTAAAAAATAAAAAATAAATTTAAAAAAGGATTCTTATAGTGCCACCTGCTGGCCAAAGGGCATAACTCTCTGATTTAGTTTCAAGGATAATGGTGTCAACAGAACACAATTCCATTCACTGCGGGGCATTGGGACCAAGTCCAGGGGACACCAGTGATAGGGAACTTCTCCCCAGGGACCGAAGGGCTCACTCCCAGGTCAGCTGTCCCAGCACCTGGGAACTGTGCCCGAGAGGGGAGCATGTGCATCCTGAAGAGGAAAATAGATCTTTCCTTGGAGACAACAGGGCTCTAGAGAAGAGAGAGAGCAAGGGGAGCTAACAGATGAAGTTGCACAGTTCTAACTGAAGAATTTTCATGTTGACCCAAAAAGTTCAGGAGGAGGAATAAGAAAGAGGGAAAGTCTTCCAATGATGCTGGTGGGCACCATATTGGAACATGGTTGGAGGCTGAAATCATGGAGATGATTGGATTTCTGAATAACTCAGTATAGCTGAGGATTTGAACAAAACTCAGCCGCCACCCTTCTCCTGCTCTCACCCTTTGAGGACAAGATATTAGTGTCTGACAACTTTAAAACTCTTAAAACAAGAAATGTCCCATTCTGAAGCCAATTCCACAGGCCTCAGTTCCATAGACTGAGGCTTAGAGGTGTCATGGGATGAAAGAGAGTGGAGTGTAGTTATTCCAGGGTCTGAACCTTGTGGGTTCAAGACTCATTGTACCCTGGAAACAAGCATCAAAAGGAAACTCCAAGCTCCAGAAGGCTTGAAAGCAATGAAAGAAGTCAGCTGCCTCTTTCACCTATCATGTTCCATCCAAGCCAGATAAGAAAGATGAGTTGCTTAAATCTCCAGACTTTGCACCTTTCAGCTGAAGAAGTTGATTGCAAGCTGTTGCAACCTTTGAACAACTGGCTGAACTAGTGAAAGTGGAAGAGACGCCAGGACCACCAGGGGTGATGGTCAAATTTTACAGCAGTCCCTCAAATAGTCTTTTTGTTCTAACGAAGATGAGGGAAAAAAAAACAATTGGTTCCGAGTTTGGGCGACAGTCTGTGTGGGGTCAGCATGCCTCCCCATGTCAGGTGGGTTTTCTCTGGGGATTCGGTTTCCTCAACATCCCAGAGATGTGCTGTGAAGTTCAAGGTCTCAGTTGTCCCAGAGTGGACAGAGGGTATGGGGGTGCAGTGGTGGGACATCCTGTCCAGGGTGAGGTCCCATCTTGACCCTGAGATGCTGTAACAGGATCTGATCATGCACACCCTGACTTGGAACCATTGGGTTGGATGATGAGTGAATGAAGACACAGCATTATTGAATGTCAGACATGTTTGACTGTTTAGAAGCTTGATGCTTTTGTGATTCACTAGGAATTGAATTCTTGTTGATGTCAGTTAGCCTGTGGTCAGATGAGTTTTGCTTAGGGTCAGTTTCCTAGAACCTGTGGACGTTAAGTGCACACTGAACTGTATTCTGCATGAGAATTGTCAGAATATTACCACTCCCTCTAGATCTCTCTGGTTTCCATAATGCCACTGTTTTCATTTTGACTTGTTTGATGTCAATACTCTAATTTCTGGACATCTAGAACAACCTGAGCATGACACCCTACTTCTGCACAATCATAGATCCAGTCTTACTGATCATCTGTCAGCTTTCTCTCTGGCTATTAAAACTGTGTTAATATTGTGGAACTGCTCATTTCTTCTTGTAAATCTGTAAATGTCTCCTTTTTATGTCTAAAGTATTCGACACGTAAATTTATAATTTTGCTACCTTCGCAGTGATTTTACCTGTTAGTTGGTATACACTCATCTACTCCTTGAGTGCTTTTGCTTTACATTCGATTTTATGTGGCATTAAAATCACTAGACCACCTTACTAGCTTTCTTTTCATTAGTATTTGCTGAGGTTTAGTTCCTCATCCTTTTACTTGTCATCTTCAGGTACCCCCATGTTTTAATTGAGCTTGTAAAACACATTTTAACCACTCTGGTGTTTGGTGATTTAACTAGCTCATTTTTGAGTCCACTTATATTCACTTTGATATATTTGGATATATTTTAAAATCTAATTTGGAGATTTTTTTATTAATTCTTCTTTCTGAGCATCCTCCTGAAACCAGTCCTTTTAGTATTGTTTAATAAAAAGTTTCAGACGAATTTACAAATTTCTTTACTCATTTTCTTTTTTGCATCTCACTTCTCCCTTGCAGGATTCCATTTTCTTCTCTAAGTGAATATTCTAGTAATCTTCTTCAAAAGAATATTAGAACTAAGCGCTCTTAGTAAAGTTTAAACTCTCAACTTCCACACTTGCATCCAGCCTCCCTCTGAGTTAGTCAGGTGGGCTCATTTCAGCTCAGTGCTCGGAGGTAACTTTCCCTGTCACCACAACACGAGGTGCTTTCATCTGCTTTCCTGAGTAGTCTATTTTTCTCTGGTTGACAAACCGATTTCTTTGCTTCTCTGCAGTACACACTACCTAGTTTTTAATTTATGTATGTCTTTCTCTTTGAGACCTGTCATTTTCCTGGATCTGAAAATGCTCAGCTCTCTCTGTCTCTCTCATTGTCTCTCTTTCTGGAACATCTCTTAAATGTACTTCAAAATGTTTCCTTCAACAATGCCTGGTACAGAGATGCTTAATAGATACCCATGGAACAAATGAACTACTTACACTGACCCATCACGGAAATCAGTTTAAGTGCGCTAATCAAAGAGATGTGATGAGTTGTTTATAAGAGCAGGCCTCTCTTGGAGCTGAAACTTCAACTTTTTTAGCCCAACTCTGATATAGAAAGTAACATTTAGGATCATTTGATAACAAGAACCCACTGTATATAACACAGGCTATGTGTTTGGGGTGAAGACATTTCTTCTCTACTTTAAGGAAACTGGGTGAAAACGACTCTGAAAATTTGTGTAGTGCCAACTGTCTGGCGCATCATAATGACGTGAAGTTGGGGCTGTGTAAACTTAGAATAGAATTAATCAAGTGTGTACTGCATGTGCATCTCCTAGGATATAATCTCACATTTAGTCAAAGTGAGCATTAGTATCAGTATTTTTTTGTCATTGAATGGGACATAAATTGAAGCGGCTTGTCATACAGTTAGCTGGTGGTGGGACCCCAAATCACTCCCATGTCTGCTTGGTCCAGAGCCCACACTCCTCCGCCAAGTCCTTCCCACTTGAACTGACTTGCCTCTCCGTCAGAGACTCCATATTTGGAAAACAGAACCCGCTCTCAGGGAGATGGGAAGTGGTCCCTGCGTGTCTTAGACACGTCCTTGAACCCTGACATTCTCACTCATTAGACTCAAATGCCCTTCGTCCACTCATTATCAGTGATTGCCTTTAATGCTCACTCCATACCCATGAAGACAGGATGCAGAAAAACAATCCCTCCACTTTGCAGATGAGAAACTGGAGATTCCAAGAGGGGGCCTCTTCCCAGTTCAGGGTGAGTGAAGGGAAGCCGGGACAGTCCCGACCTCGGCGAGTTTCACAGACAGAGTTGTCGTGCTCAGACCTCAGTTCACAAACAGAGCCTGTAACCTTAATCTACAAAATCTTTAGCCACAAAAAATGAGACATTGTCACCAGCAATGCCTATTTTAAAATGCACGGAAATGAAATTTACATTTATTTTCTGCTGACTCATTTGAAAAGCCACTCTCTGTTACAGACCAAGCATCTGTTACATGCTCGGGGGGAAGGTGCCGAGGCAGGTTCATATTTTGTCTTCATCTCACATCAGCTACGTCCTAACCGCTTTCAACGACTACTGAAACCAGGAGGTTTCTCACCAGCAAGTGCGCCACTGGAAAACATTATTGAATCCATGTGAGCAAATCATCGCCCGCTGCAAGCTGATCTTCATTAAAATAACTCATGACAAATGGTTGGTCAGTAATAAACAACCTTGCAAACGGTGCTAACCGTCAGGCCCGGTACTCACCAGGCTACGTCAATGTCAATAAGAGACGTTTATAAAATGAAAAAAGAGCTCAGGCAGCTACACAGAGAGACTTTCACTCCTGAGAAGAGCCACGTGGGTATCTGTGTTACAACTGTTCAGCCATCTCCGGACTGCAGCATGTGGAAGAGGAGACGGTAAGGCAGAAGGCCCGAGAAAACTGCCAACAGGAAAAGGAAGAAAGCAGAGCGGGCCGGGTGCACATGAGGATGAGTGCGCCTGAGTCTCCAGAATCCCAGCCGTACCTCGCTTGGCCGCAGCTGGCCAGGCAACAGGGCTGCCATGTTCTGCCGGGCGGCTCTGGTGGTTTTTATGCAACAACTGGGGACTGGTTGCCTAATTTGAATGGACACACTCTATGTCATCTACTTCATCAGTCTTCTCATGTGCACATGTCCGCCATCTTAGATAACTCGGAAAGGAAGGAAAAGAGACCATGGCAGATGCCCACCATCCGACGTGGCCTGGAACACAGAAGGTATCAAGTTGTGACGCGTTGGTCGGCTCCCGGGGTTTTCTGAATTCTCACCCTCATCTGTTTTTCAAGTTCCAGTACACTTTGGTAGAATTTTTCAGCAGTGTCTTCATCTAGGTCCATCTGAAAAAGAGGCAAAGATCCTATGACTTGAAAGGAAGAATGTGATGAATAGTCTTCGTCTCCAAGGAAGGCATTCAGAGAACTGGAGGAAAGACAGGGACCAAGATGAAAGGGCAGCAGAGGCAGCCTGATGAGGGCTGTTAGGAAACTCTGACCCTGAAAGCATATTACCTCCCAGTCCAGCTCCCATTAACCAAATGATTACAATCCCCATGACATAGCAAAATGGGCAGGTCTACATTCTGCCATCGTCCCTGGACTCCTAGACACCCAGAAAGAGAAGACCCCAATCCACTGTGATGTAAGAGGACCAAAGAGGAACACCAAGCGTTTTGAAATTTCAACTGCTACCCTTGGCAGAGCTGTGAAGAAACTGCTCTTCCATGCAAGGAATCTAAGCTTCTATCTTTTTTTACAAGCTGTTATTTTAGTAGTTGGTTTCATGTAAAAATCTAATTTTAATTAGTACACTCTATGTAAAAGCAAACTTTCAGCCCCTATAAGACAAAGCGCTATCTCTTTTACAGTTAGCACAGAGCCTTCACTTCAAAAACAGGCTCTCTCTTCACACAGAAACTTTATAGCATTTTGGAAATAACATTTCTATTCAGTCACATTCGAGTCTATCCACACTGGAGCTGGAAGAGGCACCAGAGATGTCTGCTGGTCCAACCCACCTTAAAACGGGAGGAAGCGGGCATCCCCAAATTAATCAGAGGTTAAAACACTTTCTTCAGTGCATTTCCACAAAATGCTAATACAACACTTTGGGGTACAGAATTTAACACTGTCTCCCCTTGGTAAAGGAATTATGTCCCTGAGATTAAGAGAAATAAATTCAAACAACCCCGGGGGCCTAGAGGTTAGGTATCAATTACAACAGAGTTCTCAAGGTATGTTCTTTGGGATGTTAGTGTTAAATAAAATGTCAAGGAAAAAATCATCTCGTGAGGAACACTTTGGAAACACCAGGATCAAACATTTTACTGGTTCTTAATGTTTCAGCTTCTCAAGAGCACTTACGAGGTGAATGTACCTCGTGCATGTCTTGGAAAGAAGGGAATTCAGTCTGAAATAGTTCTCAAACACACTTGCCTGCAAATCTTCAAGAACTAGACTCCCACAGAACACATCTTGGGAAAACTCATTTTCAATAAACAGCAGGGGGAGCAGAGAACCTGGCTCCCCGTCAACCTAAGGTCACTGCCAAGTATCTGACTTGGTTGAGATAACTTATTTGCCACAATCTACATGTATTTTATGGCAAGACCTCCTCCCAGTGGGCTAGGCAGCAAAAATAACTGAAATTAAACATCACTCCTGACAAAAACACAATGGTTCTTATCGGTCAAAGTAAAGGTCTTTATTTCCTAGAATGTAACCCTTATGTTTGGTTTCTTCGCACAAGAGCAGAGTCCAAAGCACAGCACTGCCCCTTCCATTCTCCATCCCTTGCCTCTTTCCCTTTCTCCAGCCCCTGCCTTTTTTGAACAGCAGCATATTAGAGTTGCTGAGTGTCACAAGCAGAAGTGAGTACTTAGCTAAGTGACGTGGACTTGATTTACAAAGACGATTAAAATTTCCTCCAGTTGGTTACACATTTATTAAGCCTGTATCATGTGCCAGGCAACATTGTCCTCACAGGGCTTTGCTTTGTGCAGGGCATCCTGAAGTTGACTGACTACTACCCGGAGTTGGGATAAGATGTCGAGAGAGCCTGTATGGAGGCCTGTATGACCTGGTGCAGAGGGTGCAGGAGGCCGAGATGGTAAGAATAAGGAGAGCCCAATTCACTGAAAAAAGAGGAAGAGCAGTTCAGGCAGAAAGTGAATGTGCAAAGGTGAGGGTAGATATGAAAAGGGAGCCAGGGATCACAGACCATAGGGGGCTGGCAGGCTCCCGGGCAGCTCACCTGCCCCAGGTAACAATGGAGACAGGCTTACCTTTTGGGTCGTCACATAGTTGCTTCCAAAACCATTAGTAGAGCTCAGGTATTTGGTCAGAGGATTGAGAGACTCAGGCTTCTGGTGGAAAAGCCACACCTGGAAAGGAGGAGGGCAGCAATGACTTTTCCTTCTGCCCAGGGGAAAGGAGGCTGGTGGGGTTTACAGTCGACATTGAACAGAGCTCCAAACAAATGCTGAAAATCCTCTTAAATGTCCTCAGTTAATTCCTAAATCACTACAATCTGGAGGAGAGCAGAGCACCATGCTCACTAGTACCTGTGGGCATTTTATTTAAAGCAGAATCAGAGCCTCATTCAGCTATTTCTTCCCCAAAATTTACACTCATGGCCTGGAAACCAGCTTATTGAGAGAGGACCCTCAGCTTATACCACAGCAAAGCACCAGCCACTGATGTATTTCATTCTACTCATAGATCGGCAAACACAGACAATACTCAAAAGATGCATTTGTGAAAAGTTAAGACTCCCTCCCTCCCTCCCCGATGTTCCAGCCATGAGTTCCTCTGGGAGCAAACACTCTTACGGTGTGTCTCGTGTCTTCCTTCAAAGAGAATCAATCTACTTAGAGGCAGATGTATCTTTTGGTCTTACTCAAAGGGAAATATAAATGCACTCTATTCTTCACAGGGTACTTTACACCAGAACAAAAGGTCTTGGAGAGCGTTTCAGATCAGCGTATGCAGAGCAGTTTTGTTCTTTTTAGATGCAGCAGTGTCCCCCTTCACAGATGTGTCCAAACTTGTATGATCAGTTTCCAGCTGATGGACAGAGAGGCTGTTTCTAGTTTTGGCTATTAAGGCTCACAGGGTCACTCATGAAGGACAAACACATCATTTCACGTAAGTGTGAGAACATCTGTAAGATAAATACTGAAGCATTTCCTGTTTTAATGGATCTTGCTGAAGAGTCCCTGACACGGCTAATCAATTAATCTCCCCGCAGCAAAGCGGAAGAGCATGCGTTAACTCGCAGCCCTGACAAAATGGTACGTTATCAAGCTTTCCAATCCCTGCTCCTCACATTTTTCATTGCTGTGTCTCTTCCCGTGAATGCAGCTGAGCATCTGTCCATACAATCAAAAATGTAGGAATTCTGCTTACGTCTGTGGCCCACTGCTCCAGTGTCACTCCTGTTTATGACTGAGCAAAGCTTCTTCACTAAAATGAGCTTTTTCTCTATACAAGCGGTGCATCTTTTCCTACCACTTTCTGGTTAGTCTTTGCAGTAAATCTCCAGTGGGACTTGATCATATGAAATGTGTTGACTTTCATTTTTTCAAAATTTTCTGTCTTTTCTGTTACACTTCTTGGGAATAGTTAAGCCTCCACACTCAAACTATTTAAAAATTTCCCCACATGTTCTATATATTTGAATTGTTATGTCATCATCTTGAAATGTAGCTAGAATTTTACTTTGGCATGAGATATGAAAAGATCCTGCTCTATTTTCTGACAGTACTTGCCGAAAAGCCCATCTTTTCCCACTGATGTGGCTGGCCCCCAGTATCAAATGCTAAATCCCTACATGCTACGGACTTATTTCTAAATTTTCTATTTGTTCCATTCATCTTTTAATTCACCTGCCAGAAGTATACTGTTTTCATTAGATACTTTTCTTTAGCATCTTAAATACTGAAATACACTTCCTCTACAATCTGCCCTCTCTCATCCACTCCTATAGCAGTATTGCAGGCCATGTTCCAGTTCCAGTTCTGCCCAAGTCAAGCTGACCTTCCAGAGCACCAGGCCAGGCCCCAGTGAGCAAAACCCGCTCTAACTACTTCAGCCCACTGCTCTCCCTCCTGAGGTTCTCACAACCCAACAACAGTGTCTTGTTTTCTTCACTCTTTTCTGTCATTCCTTTTTTTAAGCACAGCTCTAGGCCCCTTGGTGGCAGGTGATTTTGTCTTCTAATTATTCCCCACATCACCAACACTCAATATAGTCCTGACCTCTAGTCTTGATGTTTTACTGTCAGATTCATGCAGAATGAACAATCCCTAATGGACTGTTCATTAATATTTCTAATGAGCTGACAGTATATTAAGAAGTAATTCAAATTAGCTTAAAAGCACTGTTTCTGCAATCAATTTGTGTCCCTGCAAAAAAAAAAAAAAGCCTTTATTTTCATTACACTTTACAAATGTCAAAGGGTCAAACTAATCCTTTTCGTGTTTTCCTCAGTTAACTTCTATTCAGACGAGATTTAAGAATCCACTAAGCAATGGCATCGTAGTGCAAGGCCCTCAAGTTTCCCTGATGGAGCTCTCCGGAGTGAAGGAGACAAATATACAAAGAACTGATTCTACACAGTGGGGTCAAGCAAATGGTATAAAGAACTAGTAACAGATGACATTCACCTTGTATGACAATTCTGACCCATCCACTGACGCCGCCTCAGGGGCCTTGATACTCAGACTGTCTGCCTTGGATGAGGAAACACTTACAACCCATGTCTGACTGAGGGAAATGCACTGGTCCTAGTAAATGAACAGCTTGATTCTCTAATATTATCAGAAAGAGATGCTTCAGAGATGGGGAAAAGCTGAACTCTACTTTGCCCACGGGACAGCTCTCATTGCCCAGCCGGCCACCGTCTCGCTGGGCGCGGCCTGCTGGCATCCACTGCACTCTCCCTCCTCTGGCTGCTGGCATATCTGCTTCCATAGACGGGCCGCCCCCACTACAGGATCCAGTGCCGCAGGGGACACTGAACTTCCTCACTTCAATCCTAATGCTTGCAGGCAGCCCAGGGCCCACGACAGTCCCACCCAGAATACTCTGAGTCGTGCCCGTTATCCATTCTGCCGAGATCGTCCTGCCACTGGACAGACCAGGAACTAGAGACATACCAGGGCTTCTGCTCCGTTGGAGGGCATCAGAGTGAAAGCACTTGTGAAAAACCGGAGCTGAGGACAAGAAAACGGCAATCATTTGGTGGTCTCAAATACTTCCCAACGCATTACTCATTTATATGTTAAAAAAGAAAGCCTGCATTTCTTATCAGACTGCTTTAATATCGTTATCAAAAATTCTTTGATAGAGGATAAATGTTTTGATAAGAGAAAATTACTTTTATCCAAAAGATAAAATAAAACAAACAGAACCACGTTCCTCTGGTCGTAAATGCATCCCCGGGGGAATCCGCAGTGGCACACGACCACACTGAGCGTTCAGAGAATCTGGCTTAATGTCAGTTAGCACAGGTCTCCCCAAGTCCTACAATCTCAGGACTCTTGGGATCTGTGGGCGTGATCACAGAAACGTTCCCCCAAAGAGAAGTGGATGCTCCAGGGAGATGGCAGGCAGTCTGAGCAGAGGTGACAGAGGGCAGCTCCACAACCCTGAGTGACATGAAGCGGCCACTCGCAGCTTCAATGTCTCCCAACTTTTCCCAACCCCTAACCATGGTCCCCCACTTACCAGCAACGTTACTGGCAGCAGCAGCTTCCAGACGAATGAAGAGAGGATCCCATAGGTCATGTTGGTCATCATTGTGCCCGGGCACACCACGCTGGAATACAGGCCCTGGGGGAAAGGGGCAGCGACAAGACTTAACTCACTGTGCACTGACTTGGTCCGGCCATCTGCTCGTTGAGAAGAGATGCACAGGAGCCAGGAGGCAAGAGCACAAAGCACTTAGGCTCCGAGCTGTGTCTGAACCTGGAGAGACCGTTCCCTTTAAGAGTCACGTTTTGAGGCCACCGGGTGGAGTAGCGGTTAGGTCAATTGCCTCCAAAGGAGAGCAGGTCACACACCCCTGGGTTCTAGTGGGTGAGGGATGGGTAGGATGCCAACCAGTGAAAACAACGAAAATAAAGTGCTGCTTCCTCCTCCTCTCTCTTCCTGCCTGCCTGTCTACTCACCTTCATTCCTGCCTTCACCTTTCCATTAAAGAGTCAGTACTGAGAGCTCACTATGAGAGGCTCTGGATGGCAAAATATGACAGTCTCTATTCTTAAGAAACTCAGAGTATAAAGAAAACTAAGCTTACAGCAGGAGAAAGCAGGGCCTTGCTCCCAAAGTTTGCATGTTATTGGCTCAATTGAAGGTCAGTTTATCAATCCTATGAGCACTGAAGATAAAATACCTATAGTACAATCTTCACCTTCGAGAAGTTTCTGATCCAACAATGTAAACAGTAAACCTCAAAAACCTCGAGTGCATTTCTCTACAGGTGCTTAAGAGCCACCCCTGGCCCAGAGGTGGGAGTACCCGGCATCAGAGGCAAAAGAGGGCTGGACCCCAGTTAACCACGAGCTTATGTGAAGGACCCTGGGAACTCTAGTCATCCCAGAGCTCAAGATTTGTTTTACTATTCTGTTTGGTTTCCCTTGTATGACATTTCACACCTTATTTTGGCATCAACCATTTAAGTGTCAGTTTTACTAATCTTGGGTTCTGTCTGAAATGCAATTGGAGGTGCCAGGCTAACAGACAGTCCAGCAGACGCGGTGCCCTGAGTGGCGAGCAGGGACCTCTGCGCCCTCTTCACCAGGGCGCAAAGGCTAGACCCACCTGACATGGATCCTCCAAGGCCAGGGAGTCCCTTGATTTAGCAACAGCCCTGCAAGGGTCAGGGGCCTGGACTTAGCATTGCCACAGAACCCTTTGTTGGCCCATGGACAGCCAAGGAAAATTTCTTATTTGGGAAGCTGGCTGGGAACAGCTGGGGGTCATTTGGTCCTAATTAAAGACATCTGAGAACTCACTCCAGTTTCCAGCACGGACTTGTGATGCAGAGTCACCAGAGAGATGCCAGGGCCATCTTGCCCAAGACTCTCTGTCCCTCCCTCCACAGGCTTAGTGACAGGGGAAAAACCCTGGGGTCACGGGACCTCTGTGAGATCCTGGGGGAATCGCTAGGGGAGGATCGAAGTCTAGCAGGTGCCCACTTCGGCCCAGCAGCACTTCCAGTAGCATGAGGCTTCAGAAGCCTGTAGAATCTTCTCGGCTTCCCTCCTCACAGAGCCAAGGGGAAGATGCGGGCTGAGGGCTGAGGGGGCAGGGGCACACACCACCTCTCCTTTTTCACAGAACATAAACCACGCCGTCCTCCTCTGACGGCCTACCTCACACCTACCTCAGTGACAGGGTCTCGCACCTCAACAGCTAGGATGTAAGTACTACTGTGGCCGCGTCATTGCTGTCCTTGCGTCACATTGATTACAGGTCCTGAAGAGCTTCACAAATGTAAATGAACCCCACATACCCCGAGATGCTCAGGAGCTACTTTTCTCTGCCCTAACGCCCTCCTCTGCCAGCCGCTGATCTTCTTCGTGTCTCGCCTTGGCAATCCTGCACAAGAAACAAGGCCGCCTGCTCGGGCCGCGACACCGGCAGACAGCCTGCCGTGCTCCCAGAAGTCGCTGACCTCCAACAAGCTCCACCCCGGGGCGCCCGTGGCACCCGCAGGCGCCTCACCCGGCAGTTGAAGTTCCGGTTCAAAGCCACACTCAGGAGGTCAAGGGCGTATTTGGAAGAGCTGTAGGGCTCCCGGCCCCGGCTGTGCTGGAAGTCCTCCAGGCTGAAACTGGTCTTCCTGGCGCTGCGAGATGATGTCCAGATGAGCCGAGACGGGCTGTCAGTGTGACAGAGAAGGGCTTCCAGCTCCCGAATCTGGGGGGTAGGAGAATGAAAAAGCAGCCAGGTCAATGGGGGGGCAGCGGGGCGAGTCCAGGGCAACAATTTCGAAAGGCTACAAAGGCAGATCAGAACAGAGCAGGCCTGTGAGCGCGAGGGTCGGGCCTTGCCAATGTAAGCAGGGGCTCGAACGAGCGGCCGGGCTTTAGAGCTGAGGGTACGAAGGCCTGTCTCAACTGAGAGAGATGCAGAGGCCTACGTGTAACACACTTGCAGGCACTGACACCGGCATGGGTTCGCCGGCACACTCATCTCTGCACTCTGCTTGCACAGAGGGTGTAGAAACATCGGGCATCTCCGGGGCCGTGGAGTGCCCGGATCTCGACTGCTCATGCCATTCTCCAGTAAATGGAGCCAAGCTCCCTCGAGAGATGGCTGGCTCTAGGACGGGGCCAGGAAGCAGACGAGATGAGCCTGAAGCATCTGAGAGGTCCACGAAGGACAGGATCAAAAACAAGAAACCACGATGACGCGGGATGTCAAGCACAGGCAGGATCCGGTCGAAGAAACTCCCAGTGGCCAAGAGAAGTTCAGGCAAACACATGAGAGTGGTATTCCTCACTCAGAGTGGAAAACACAAATCCATGATCAATAAACAATAAGATTTTTTTCAGCTTGAATGAGGTATAATCGATCAATCAATAAATGGTTGCATAAAGAAATAAATGGAGGAGAAACGACAAATGTCTCTTGAGGAAAAATTCCAATGAATTCATGTACTAATCCCACCTCACGGAGGCAAAGTACAACCCCTCATTGTGACAGACACATAGTCAAGCTCTTCCGAAGAGCACAGAGTAAAGGGGAAAAGAAAGGAGGAACTTTTCCGTGGAGAAAGCTGATGTTGCCATGTTAAGTCGGGTGACTGAAGCCTGCACCAAGAGCGACACGTCACCTTGACAGCACAGCCTGACGAGATGAGAACTTTCCTCTGTGGAAAGAGAATTTTGGAAGAATTCCCCTCCCAAAACATGACTCCAGTCTAACCACGAGGGAATCAGACAAATCCCGACAGAGGGAGAATCTACAGCTGAGCGGCACTCCTCAAGGTCATCAGCAATGAGGAGGTCTAAGAAACTGTCACAGCCCAGAGGCGCCTGCAGGGACCTGACTACTCAATGTCACATGGCAGGCTGAAAGAGGACACTCGACTAAAATTAAGAACGTTCCTTAAGAGTACTGACACCGGTTGCCTAACTGAAAACTGTACCAGATTAATGCCAGGAATTAACATTAGGGGAAGCTGGGCAGGGTCTAAGGAACACGCTGTTCTGTCTTTGCAATAATTCTCTAACTCTAAAAGCATTCTAAAACAAGTTCACTAAAGGAAAACCCATGAGGAACGCCTCCAGCCACGCTCCATCTGACCAGGAACAGCTGGGTCAAATGCGATCAAGAAACCTCGCCCAAGATTCAGTCTGCTCACGGATTCATCAACCATACGCTGCACTGTTTTGGGAACTTCACAGAAATGATCTCTACTCATTCTCACAACCCTGAATGTTGGGTCATTTCACATGTAATCAAACTAGATGTGGGGCTGGATCTAATTCTATAACGCATTACATCTGAATCCAGAAATCACATCTGTGGTCCTTAAACAGTACTCAGATTCTTAAACCTGATGAAGAGAGTGGATCGCATAATAAGGCTTCCTATATTTTATCCAAACCCCTGCTGACAGTGACTACGAGAAGAGGAAACACAAGACCAGCAATGTCTCCAGGACACTTCACAACTCTTCTATGCCATCTCCCAAACCCAGGCTACCTAAATATTGGATTCCCTTAACAGCTTAATTATTAAACACCAGATGCATCAAAAAATTAACAGGCTATTAATAATTAACTGAGCCTCTATCATTACCAATTAATTCAATAATTCAAAAAGAGATCAAAGAGAGTATTGTGGAAACATAAAGAAAAAGATCACCGATCTCTGTAAAGTTATTTAAGAAAAAAAAAGACAGGAATTCCATCCCATCCTGACTTCATATTTTAATTCACTTTGGTCATGGAAAAAGCAAAACCACACATCATTAAAAATAGTACTAGAGTATAGAGACTGAAACATGCATCTTATCCCTCAAACTCCAGTGCATCAAAGGCAGCTAGTGTGCCCCACTCATTTGTAATGTTCTAGAAATATTATATGTACATCAGATATATTTTATATAAATATTGTGTATATACTTTTATATACACAATATATTGTATAAATATATGTGTTAAATATTTATATACAGTATATATACAAAGATAGACCTTTTTCTGTGTACTTATAAAAACGAGATCACACCATACATATTACACCTCACTATTTCTTCTTAACAATAAAATGCTGGCCAACTGTCCCATAGAATGAATTGATATCTATACACATATATATATATACATCTATATATATCATGCCCTTTAATGGTTTCATAACATTCCAATGTTTGCACTGATCTTAATTTATTGTAAATACAGACTAGTCCTCCGGGGTCCCAATTTTGATGGAAATTAAGTCTGAGGTGAAGCAAAGTCCTCGTGGATATAGAGTCTGAGAGGTTTTATGCGGGAATCCAGCCTAGAAGTTCATCCAGCACCAAGGAATTCTGGGCCGCTGGCAACACATGAGGCCCTCTCTTCATCTGGACATCCAGGTGTTCTAGATCAAATCTGAGCAGGAGCACAGAACAAGCTGTATTTTAGGTGTCCCTGCAATTGTTATGATATCATTGTTATGATAACTCGAGGTAAGAAAGGACAGGCTCGTGTTCAGTGATGCCTTGCCCCCTCTCTGTCCTGTGTGAACCCAGCTGGTGTGGAGGACCAGTTAGAATAGGGCTGGGTGCTTCCACACAGATGCTGAACCTGAAGACTGTGCTTTCTCTCCTCTCTATTGATGCCAAAAGAAAAAGAATTTGTCAAGAGGCTGCTCCAGACAATGTTTCCCAAGAGTGGAGTGACACCACACTTAAATAAGATGGAATGCCAACCATAAGCTCAGGAACTAAAGCACACCATCCCAGGCATCCACGCAAACCCGCAGGTCACACAGTACTAAGGATCACTGCCTGCGCCCAGGTCACTTACCAGAATGAAGTGGCCAAAGACATTGGTTTCAAACATCTCCTGGAGTCCATCAGCCGTGAGTGTGTCTTCCTGGGTCAGAATCCCTTCAGCTGTGGAGATCATATCAATCACTTTTCTGAAACAGCAGAAGAAATTGCGTGACTTTTGAAAACTTTCTCCATTGAAGTGCTGAAGAGATGCTTCCTGTCCCCTCAAAAGCATTTTCCATCATTCTCTAGTGATAGGAGTAAAAGATCCAGCTCTCAGAGTGGGCTATCACATTAAATATGGTACGAAACATCCCTTACTCCAAATTCGCAGATGCCCTTGGGCACTTACAGCCCACACTACACCAAGAGGGACCTGGTTCTCTCCAAAACCTGGGGCAAAACCTCTTCATATTTTGCTGAATCAGACTTCAGATTAATCGCTCAGAGAAAATAAGAGTTATGCCAATGTGAAAGGTCTTCGAACGCAAACCTCTCTCTCACTACTGAACAAGGGTAAACTGGCTGTTCTCTTACTGAGAATTCTTGAAGCGTCAAACATACTAATACATTGTTTTTCTGTGAGATGAGCTTAGAAGGTCAAGACCAGTGTGGGATTTTGTGTGTATGTGCATGTGTATACATGTGTGTATGCATGAGTGTATGCATATGTGCATGTGTGCAAGTGTTATCTGTGTGTATATGTATGTGCCTGAGTGTGAGTGTGTGCATGAGTTTGTGTGTATGTGTGCATGTGTATGCATGAGTGCGTATGAGTGTACATGTGTGTTCATGTGTGCATGTACATGTGCATGTACATAAGTGTGCATGAGTGTGCACGTGCATGAGTGTGCTGTGTGCATGTGTGTATGCATAAGTGTGTGCGTGTGTGTGAGTGTTGTCTGTGTGTACATGTGTGTGCGTGAGTGTGTGAGCATGTGCGTGAGTGTGCATGTGAGTGTGTGCGTGAGTGTGTGCATGTGAGTGTGTGCGTGAGTGTATGTGTGTATTGCATGAGTGTGTACGTGTGTGCATGTGCATGAGTGTGCGTGCATGCGTGTGTGTGTATGGCTTAATGAAAGAAAGTAAAAGAAAAGTAGCAATGTCACAATAACAGAGCTGGAAACAACTTAAAAGCCCACCAACAGATGGCAGTACACAGTGACTATTACTCAGCTACTCAAAGAAAAAGTAGAAAGATGAAATCTTGGCATTTGCAACAAGGATGAACCTAGAGGGAATTATGCTGAGTGAGAAGTCAGATAGAGAAACACCATATGATTTCGTTCATCTGGGATATATAGAGAAACCAAACAAACTAAATAGAACGAAAATTAAGTTTTCGGCCGGAAGAGAGAGAAAAGTAGCAGTGCTGTGAGTGACATGCAGTAAGAACACCCATCTATGAATAAGTGGACGGGGTCATAAAGAAGACGATGTGTCACCGTCGCTGGGGGTCAGTGTTTGGAAGGCCCCTGCTGATGTGTGCTGGGAACCTGCTGAGTGGGGCCCTTCCCCAGCCTGCCAGACAAAGCCTGGACCGACAGTCACGAAGCTTCCGGAGAAGCCGTCCTGGGTACGTAAGTCTCATTACAGTTCTGCCTAATTCTAAAGTGTTCTTGCTAAGAGACACTTGGGAAGACGAAACGTTGAGCTTCTGGAACATCTAGCGCCTGGACTGCCATGGAGACTGAGAATGCCCACATGACAATGCCCACAGTAGTGAGCAGTTCTATCATCACACCCAGCAACGTTTGAGTTTTATCTTCTTTCTTCTCAATGCCCCTCATCTCCCACCTTAGCGACCAAGGGCAAAACTAGGCAGAAAAAAGAACACCTTCCTTCAAAATAGAAATTACCTTGAAAAGAAGCCAGAGAAAAGTGCTTTGAGATTTAGCTGTGGATTGGGCATGATTCCGGCATTCAGATAGACGTAGTCTAATCTCTGAAACCTGCAGGGGAAAACCAGACAAAATCGTTAAGTCATCTCTAGGGGACTAGAGGGAAGAAGGCCTAGAAGGCAGAACATACTTTTTGAAGTCAAAGATGGGACAGCAAGTTAAAGGACTAAAGAACTCAGCAGTGGGACACTACTATTCTCTGAAAGGTTTGCCTTTAGCCACACTCAATAGTTGAGTGGGCTTTTTATGGACAGTGCTTCAAACCCAATCTGGGAGCGCAAAGTGGCTTAAGTCAAATCTCTAGGCATTGATTCCTCCCAGCTCAACCCTCCAATTAGGTAGGAGGCAAACCAGTCTATGACACCCACTCTCCTTCTGTATTATAAAGCTCTTATTTTTCTTTAACATATTTACATCCTCCCTAGATGACATGTAAAATTAATCTGATATTGATACTCAGCTAATCACATCCCTTGATGCCGCCGAGACAGCTTCTAAAGCAGCAGGGTCATGAGAAAGCCATCATCATTCATGACCAAGTGTATAAAGGTCACAGGAAATGAAGCAGCTCATTTCTCAAGGACCTCAATTGCAGAAATGTTTGGAAATGCACTATTCCACTATCCCATGCCCAGCATGGACAGATTACAGGGTTCTTGGCCTTTTGCTCAGAGGTTCTACTTAGAATTTTTTTTTAAGTATGCCTCTCTCCCCAGGACAATGTGCTGTCCACCTATAAGCAATCCTGTCTACACTTTCTGGGGAATTAGACTATATCCAGGCACCTCTGCCTTCACTCACCACATGCTTCTCTGACATGGCGATCACTGTGCAGATGGGGACACACCTTTACTGCCTGAGGGAAAATCCCTGAAGGACAGGGAGGCCTGTGCTCCTGGACCAATCCACTGAGGTCCTGTGACCTTCTCAGCACATCACTCAGTTCTGTCTCAGTTTCTACCCTTGTGAAATGTCAGCCTGACCTGCCTAAAGAAGTTGTTGGCTGGGTGAAAGATGCAAAATGCACCCAAATATCAATGCAGCTGCATAAATGTAAAGTATGACAACTGACCACACACCAAGGTGTTCTCAAAACTTAACCTTGGTGGCTGTGACTGAGGAGGAAATCAGGCCCCTGCTGGGCCCGATACAGACTCCCCACAGCACAACTGCTTAGCCTGCACCTGTTTTTGCTGGGTTTTCCTCTCCTTTCTTATCTGGTGAGCTGTTGAGAGTCAACAAGAGGCAGACCTTTGCTTGAGCTCCTTGGTGGCCTGGAGCACAGAAGACATGCTGCTCATATCCACATGCACGGTGCTGACCTCGGCGGAGGGGTGAGTGGCCAGCAGGGCAGTGCGGACGCCATCAGCTTTGCTCATGTTCCTGCAGGCCAAGCACAGGTGGAGCAGATCATCTTCCTCCAGCAGCCGCTTGCAGAGGGCGAGGCCAAGGCCACTGAGGACCAGACGGAATGCAATTAATGATGGCAGTGCTTGCAAGTTCAGATAATGATTCTGTCAACTTGAGCTCCAATTAGGAGCCCAAACAGACAGAAAAGACCCAACAATTATTTAAAGAAACCCCCAGCTCACACACACATTCGAATCGTCACTAGCTCAGGACACTCCTGGGTGTTTCTCTCATTCTATAAAAGTTCAATGACACCATAGCTAGATCGTAAAAGCACGTCGGCTTTCAGTATTTCTCTTGATATAGGTCACCCTGCCAGTGGTTTCCAGGTCATTATTTTTATGCCCCTCATGAAAGTGACTCACTCCATCACCAGCAAGGGCTGAAAGAGACTCTTTTAGCACCTTATTGTTTCCTGTGTGCATGTTTTCCTTCACTTGTCTACATTCCTCAAGGGCAGGTACTCCACTCCCTGTCATTATCTCTGCCGCTATCAAAGCAGCAGGAGGTGCTGGTGAGGAATGGAGGAATCTTTCAGAAGAGGCATCAGAAACCTGGCAGGAGCTACACGCCCCTCTCAACCACTGTGATCAGATAACTAACAGGAAGAGACAGAGAGCAGGTGGTTAAGTAGAAGAAAGGAGAGGAAATATAAGACGGGGAGAAAGAAAGAGGCAGGGGAGAGTTACAACAGAAACCACACGAGGTGCATTACACCCATTATCTATTTGTCCTTTCACTTCAGGTCAGTTTCCAAGAACCTGCTGTCAATATTAAGTGAGGACTTAAAGTGTACTTCAGAAAGAACACTGTAAAATCCCAAGGTCAATGTGGACAGCACTTAGATCAGCTAGGGTGATTGCAATGAAAACCTGGGTACATAAGTTCTTTTCCTGACTTAAGTGGATTCCAGGCAAAGAGACAGAACCTTCCAAAAGAGCCTGGAATCATCTGTCATCTGTGGCCCTTTGACAGAGCATCAAGTATATCTTTGTGTATTCATCCCACTTGAAAATAATAGGCCTTAACTATAAATACACAGGGGCACCTAGTACAATACAAGTGAAAACAACACAACTCTAATTCTGACTGATTTAAGCAACGAAAGCACCATGTCAGTTGTTAAAGTCACCCAGGGCAGGGCACTGAAAAACTGCCAACCACAGACCCACACCTGAGTAGTTGGCTTCATGTATATATGGCTACAAAGCTGAAAAGCGGATTGGTTTTAAGTGAAGCGGAATATAACCTCTCTCTTAATCTCTCATAAAACCCTAAATGCAACAAGTAGAAAAGTGGGTTTGGCTGGTTTCACCCTCCACGCGGTCCTCACGACTGTGCCAGAGCTGGTAAACAGGCAACGGAAGAGGCTGCGGGGCAGAAAGTGAGCCCCTAAGAAGACCCAGGCAGAGGTGGCCACTAGCACTCTACCCTCCACAAGAAAAGGCCACCTTTTCTCCGCGTTGAAGCGTCTGATGGGTACCTGGTAGCGCGAAGTGGCTGAGACTCCCCCCACCGCTGCTTGGAGACGGAATCTGACGATGCGAGCCCCGCACAGACAAAAACCCGGGGCAGCTCTGGTGGAAAGGCCCGCCCCGCTCTGCGTGCACTGGCTGTAAAAGCCCAGAGGCCAAAGGTGGGGAGGGGCAGGGTCCGCGAGGAGAGCGCCCTGCTCTTGGACGACGCCAGGAGGGTCACTCAACGCGTGGTGACCCTCTGCCTCCTCCGAATCGGGCAGCCCCGGCCGAAGGCAAAGCACCGGTCCTGAAGCACTAGGGGCCGCACCCCGTCTTTGCTCGGTGTGGGCGCAGGGAACCAGGGCGGCGTCCTCGGTGGGCTCAAGCCGGTCGCGCTGGCAGCTCCCTCGGACCACAGCCGCCCGCCCGCGGACGGGGACTCACCTGGTAGCTCCGGTGACCAGAACCACCTTCCGCATGGTCAGGATGTCAATGGTCCGGATGTCAGTGCACAGCACCAAGCTGGGACTCCTAAGCCAGAGGACCGGCCCCCGCCGGCCTTCCAACCAGGGCCCAGTGGCGCCAAGGCCACGCCCACACCCGCTCTCCAATCAGAGCCCAGAGGTGCCGCGCTTCACCTTGCGTCCTCGACCCCGCGCTGGGCCCTCCAATCGCCGTCCGCCGTCCGCCGTCCGCGAAGCGGGCGTGGAACCCAGTGGGGTGAGATGGGCCGAGGGGCGGGGCAGTGTGACGCAGAAGCGGAGCTCTTCCGGCTTTTCACACGTTTCTGCGGCACAGGTGTGTCTGCCCGCCCTGGAGGGAGACTTGTCTGCGCTCTGGGATCCGAGTCCCGTCCGCACCCGGTGCTGGATGGCCTCACGATCTTTGTATCAGAACTCTTTATTTTAGGAGAAGGCTTACGGTCCGGAAGCTACAATTTAGGCATCACCATTGTCTTAGTTTCCCACTTTTTTTCCGTTGTGTAGCTCCCGGGACTCTGCCAAATCATGGCAGAGCTTCTTGCCCCAAAACATCTTTAGAAAAATGAACTTTGGCTTTACCCAGAACTTTATGTGGAATCAGGCATGAATGAGCAGTTTGCAAAACTTGTCATCAGAGAACTTCAGAGCATCATGTGATGTTACGAGCTGTCCAGGTGGGTAGTGTTGGATAAAACAATAAAATGAAATTACTAGAAAATGAAATAAACAAGAATTAAAAAGGTAGCTTCACATTCTGATGGTTAGATTCAAAACATTTAAGTGTATTCTGCCAAGCTGCTATAAAAGTTGCTACTGTTTCACTGAGCTTTTTGTACTTACCATGAACTGGTTAACAGTTGACCGTGGCCAGTCCAGGTTCACACGAAGTAACTACATGTGATGCATTAGACTTTAATGAACGTACTTTACATCATGGCCTCTTTCGAAGTTGGAATTATTTATGATCAGCAATGATGCCCAGATGATATGAGACTGGGATCACCTTTACTAGCTTTTGAATATCTGAGAGGTTTTGATTAATTTATCTGTAAAATTAAATTAGAAGAGTAAATCTGATTAATTGAACAATGAATTCCTAAATAATCAAAATTTACTATTATTTGGGTGGAACTCAGTTCTTACCCTTATTCCACTTTCAGCTATCCTAAAGAGACCACAATTTAACAATATTTTCAAAAAGTCATGGAGTAAACTTAGCCCCAACCTTTATAGTCTAGACCCCAAATTTCCTTGTAAAGTATCTTGGAACTGAGAGGTGACAGGTAAAAGAATAAGAAAGGGGACACAGAGTTGATGGCTGTCTTATGAAAAACATATTCCTACAAAGAGGGGAAGGATGAAGTGTCCAGCATCCCAGATCTTTGGAGGACAGCCAGCAGGACAGACTGGAGGGCGTCAGAGCGTGACCAGAAGCTTCTCCTTCCATTCCAACATCCATCCTGGCCAAGTGAGAAAATGGTGTTCTCTTCTTTCGTCTTTCAAGTTGCTGCTTCCAAGTTTCTGTGACCTTCCACAGAGGGATTGAACTGCTAGAGGTACCAGAAACCAGGAGAGTAGAACTCTGTTCATGGATTTCATGTAATTTTGTATTTAAAAATATTTTGTCACTCATCAAACACAGCTCAATAACAGTACTACATACTTTTCTGATGGATAGGTGAGCAGGCCTGGCTTTTATCACTTGAAGCTAGTCATTCTGAGTTTGTTCATGGGCTCTTTTTCTGCGCGGCGGAGGAACACTATGCCATTTATCTCTGACAAGCCTTGATTCTTGTGACTGAGAGCAAAGGTAACAACTCTTCCTTCAATTGTTATAATAAGTTTGCATCTACCATAAACCCTGAAACCTATCTCTGGCTCCTTTTATGATGCCTGGAGCAGATCAAGGTCAAAGAAAGATGAATCCAGTCATCCTTAGTACCAAGATGGAACTCTAATCTGGGTCCTTAAAGATCTCCCCAGAAATAAAGTGTCTCTGGTTTGCAAGCAAGGACAGAAAGTGACTGTCGGAAGTGCCAGGGAGCATTTTTCTCTGGGTATCTTGCAGCTGTCTTCGCTTCAAATCACCATCCAGCCTGACCCATTCGACTTGGTGAGGTTCCACCCTTTCATTAAATACTAAGAGGTCATATGCTTCCCATTCATAAGAAGCTAATGTTCTATAAGTCTCAAGCAACAGAAGATACTAGAAGTGTGCACACTTGTCTTTCAAATACAGAATGAATGTAAAATGAAAAATGGAGGTGAATCTGTATGCTAATCCTTGACATTTAACAAAATTCTTCCAAGTTGTCAGTAAAATGTAAAGGAGCAGACATCGTCTCTGATCTCAGGCACATAGTATGCCTTCATGTACATACACAGCACATGTCTGCTCCACATCTCATATGTGTATGTTCTGGAACCCAGCTTTAGAGTGTGACAATAGGTGCTGACAATAGAATGTCCTCCTTTGAACATCTCCACTGTCCTTTTTCCTCCTTTGTCCCCACCCTCAACCCCGCCACTTAGATAACTGACTCTGGCTGTTAGTCCCGGAACTGAAGCTGACTCTGGGGGGGTATTCAGGATTTCTCCAGCTATTTTATGGGAAAATAATTCCATTCCCTTATCTATCATGTCCTTGATGAAAATAGAAATACTCATATTATTCAGAAATTTAAAAGCATAAACTTATTCTTCGGGGACTAGGTAAGCCATACATTGTCTCGGGTGGTTTCACCCTGACCTCTGTCATGAAGCCCGCGTCCGTATTCTGTTTGTTCTTAGTCAGACTGCTCCTCGTACATGTGAGCAATCTTAAGATGGACCATATTTGGATTTGAGGGGATTCCCATGGCTCCAAGATAATTGTGTGACAAGTATAGAGGTAGCTCCAGACGGCCCTGGGCAACACTAGTGTGTCAACACAAAATCCCTGTCTCTAATAGGTGTGAATGTGGCCACGATCAAGATGCTTTTCTTCCAATAAACAGCCTGCTAGTATAGGAAAGATCTGTGTAAGTTACTTTCTGCTGGGTGTTCCCTCGGCTCTGTCCCTATGCCCGTCACTTCCCCAGAAAGGATGCCGGGGTGTAAGGAGTAAGGATACCTGGCCCAGATCGAGTATTATTCACACAGAAAACGGGATCCATCAGTAGCATATTTCTTTAATCATTGTTATTTACAATTTATCATCTGACAGACGTACAGAGAATAAATAAAGAGAAGGAAATATACAATTGGTACTCATTTCTTTTTCTAATACAGAGAACTGTTTTTATGTATTCTATTTCAGAGTGACTATGATAGTTGTAAGCAGAAGTTAAGTCCATCTGCCATTTACCCCTCAACAAGACACAAGCCTGCAGAATAAGGCCCAACATGTTTCCTCCTCAGAGGAAAAGTGCACCAGGCTGCCTCAGAAACTCAGTCTTCGAAACAAGTCCCCAGACAATAGGCAGAAGAACAGGATATCATGAACAGTAAAGGACGTACATGAATAGGCTAGATTACAAACTCTGGTGTGTTTTCAGGAATCCTTCAGACTTTCAATGGTTTCTAAGCCTCTTTTCAACAAAGCTGTTTCATTCAAAAGGATACCCTACCCCATGGCTCTTTCCCTGGAGTGTATTTGCAATTTTTTTCTTTATATGCATTTGTGAATGTGCACCAGCTGCAAGTAACCCTGGGACTCCCCCTTCTTCCCCTTCAGTGAAAATCGACTCTCTGTGACAGCAAAGCAGTACTCCCTAAAGTCACCCCAGTTGTACAGATGGCAAGTTTATGTTTCTCTCTTTTATCTAGTCGATAGTGAGATCTAGAAAATATTTATGGAGAGCTCATTATGTGCTAGGAGCTTTACAAGACAAGGGAGAGTGACTGTGAATGCCATTATCATGTGAGCCTTAAGTTGGACAGCTTAAAAATGCCACCACAAGCCTCAAAGCTTTCATTCCCCTCTGCCCTCCCTTGGTTACTGCTACGGTTGCATTTAATTCTGTTGAATGTGGTTATTATTCCATTTAAAACTATATCTTTGGGCAAAATGAAACTTCTCTACTGTACAGGAAACAGTGTTTGATCACCCACTGGGGGCTATGCCGTGACAGTCTATTCCTTCCACACACTACCCCCAAGTGCCACCTAGCTCCATAGCAAAATACTGCTTCATTCTAGCCCTTTCCCTGTCATCATGACAACTCATACCCACTTATAGGCACTTTAGGAATCATCTTGCATTTCTCTTCTCTTACTTGATCTTCTAGGTAGTTCTTGGATTTTTCCAGATGCCAAGCAACCAAAGTGGTCAGAAAATGTGGAAGCGGTCTACGTAGGGTCTTGCTTATTGATAAAAGAAGAATGTGTCACAGCTTCCCTAGAAGTTTGAAGAATTCTATTCAGATAGTGTCTCCCCTGCTGCACCGAAGCCAAACCAGCCTTCAAATCAGCAAGATTCAAAGTATCCAGAAACTAAGGAGGATATGTGACATGCTGAAGAAATCTAAGTCAGGCCTGTTGGTGAGTTGATAGTATGATGCAAATGTCATTTTTCTGGTTTCGAAAAAGGACCAAGGTTATATAAGCAGTTCTCTATAAAGGAAGCCTGGGCTTAGCATGAAGACACTCTGTCCTAGATTTACAACTTCCTGTGAGTCTAAAATCATTTCAAAGTAACCAGTTAGAGGGATATGGCCACTAAAGGTCACCATAGTCTGCAACAGGCAATGGCGCCAATTTTAACAGAGAGCTCAAAATGCTGGAAATGCCATCACCCTTAGCCATTCCAGTCTTTTCCCTCTTAATTCAGCATCCCAAGACATTCACCAAGTGGAAAAGGCACGCATCCATTTCTAGAAACGATGTTAAATTTCAATTAGGAAGGATTTCCCACCTATACACCCGGATCTACAACTTCCAGAAGAATGCAGGACCTGCCTCAGAGGCCAGAGGTCTTGCTGAAAAGACTAAGATGACAAATTCCAGGTCTATAACTTCAATTTGGGATCAAAGATTTAACAGCCATATATTGGGAATCGTTGAACATTGAAGACTTAAGTGTAAGTTCCTTCTCTTTTTTTCTTTCTTTCATTCTTCCTTTCTAGTTGTGGGCAAAACAGATACTATTGTTTTAGACTATGTCCTTCCTTGAAACATCTTCATCTCTTTCCCTCTTTCAGACATTCCCATTCATCCATTCCTCTTAACTCAAAACACAAGGCTTAGCCCCACATTATGGCTTTCTTGTGAAAAGCCCATATGGGCCAATAAAAATACATGGTTCCAACATGGCACCCACTTCTTTGTGCAGATACCAGGCAAGATTCAGTCTTGTCTATTGTGAGTCTGTTGTTTCATTGCTTCCCTATGGCCCTTCTGGGCACCTCAATAATGGGCATTATTTTAAGTGTATTTAATTTTAGTAGGAGCAAGAGAAGGGAGCTCAAGACCTGTGAGTCACTATAATTCCCATCCCTTAGCCTTCATTTCCTAAGCAGCACTTGGAACACCAAGTCCAGTCCAGGTGGAGTTGAAGCTGACTGCTCCCGTCTTCATAGCAACACTGGATGTGATCTAGAATACTCACTGCCCTTTCACCCTGCTTCCCTTTCTTCCTGGAAAGTGAACAGGTAACTCCATGAGAGCTGCTCATGTATTTTCATATTCAAGAATGACTTCCCCTTTCTTAAATCTCTGAAAATCTCCCTTTCATTTTTATACTTTCTAACATCCAGAACTTTTCTCCATCACAGTTCTCTTTTATTTCAAGACACGTACTTTTTCTCCCCTCTCTCTTTAGACACTTGCTCTTAGGTTCCAGAATGGACCCTGGAGGGCTCCACCTGTTTCTACCTTGCTCCCTGACCCTCTCAGTGCCCTTCCTGGGCACTCTGTCTACCATTCTCCTGTCCACCACTCTTTCAGAACCTCCTTTCTAGTCCCCAGTGGATCCTGTGCCCTCCTACCCAGAGGTGTCTTCCTCTACTTCCAGACAATGCCCTCTACCCAGTTGCAAGTGAGCTCCCCACAGCATTAAAACCACATTTCCCTGCGGGTACCTCCTTCCACCCTGGATCTTTTCTGAGCATACATGTATCTATATTTGGGCCTAGCTATCAACACATTGACCAGCAAAATTAGACATTTAAATCTGATGACCCCCAAATGCAATTGGTACATGAACTATTTCCCATAAATCGTGAAGAAAATAACTTACTACAAAGGCACCAAGGCCTATTGGGTTCTCAGCCCTTTTCCTACCTTTTTTCTAAATAATTCCTAGTTTAATTTCTCTAAGTGAAACGTAAGATACTTCAAGTTCTCCATACATACTAACCTTTCCCCATGGCCTGCTGGGTCTTTTAGATTTGTGTTGCTAAACCCTATGCATATGGCTTGTGTCTGTAATGCAAACGTCTCTGTGCCACAAATGGAGTCTTCTCTGTCTCATGGAGGAGAGCTATGTAATAGTGTATACTCGGCAGCCGCCTGAAACAGATTACTTCAATAACTCAAGACCAGGAAATTCCAGATACTCAGATCAATTTGAACATGACTGTCTTCAATGGGATTATGCAGTGCAGTGAACTGAGGCAGAACTAGAAAAAGTAGTGGAGAGATACTAAACAAAGGAAAGGGAAGTGATGTTATTGTCCCCTTCCACCTAAGAAATCATGGCATGGTGTGGATGCAGCCAACCAAAGTTACGTGGGCAAGGAAGAACAGGCCCTGGTTGGGAGTACCTGTGTCCTGATGCAGTGTGATTACGTATGGTGTGTGTCCACTTGACTGAGATACAGAATGCCCATATTTGACTGATTCCTGTGCGTCTGTGAAGATGTCTCCAGATGAGATTAACATTTGAATTGATTGACTAAGTAGGGCAGACTGCCCTCTCCAATGTGGATGGACATCAGTCAACATGTTGAGGGCTTGAATAGAAGAACAAGAGGAAGGCGCAGTGAGGTCTGTCTGACACTTGAGCTAGATCATGAATCTTCTCCAGTCATCTTCTGAAACTTACACCACCTTGGTCTCTGGACTTCAGATGGCAGATTGATGAACTTCTCAGTCTCCATAATCATAATAACCAATTCCTTATTTTGAACCATAAAGCTCGATCATGGATGTAACCAGGTATAAGATATATGTAGATGGATGGATGGATGGATAATAGACAGGCAGGTAGGTAGGTAAGTAGACAGACAGATATCCTATTGCTTCAGTTTCTCTGAATAAGTCTGAATAACACCTGAAATTAGCACTGATCTTCAAAGCAGAGTATGGCAGTTCTTGAGGTATTAGAGAACACATCTGGCCTTGGATATATCAAATGAGATAATGGATGTAGAAAGGCCTGGTACAACCAAAAGCACTGCACAGTGGCAGGTCTCACTCTTACTACTCAGTAATTTCCTTGCATGATCATGTTTGCTAATTACAAATCTCAGAGTAGGAGATGACCATATAACAGAGTCCCCATCAATTGTACATCCAGTTCTCCAGAGAGCATAGAACGTCTCAGAACTGGAAGAGACTTCAAGGCTATCCAATCTAATCTCCTCCTTTTGCAAATCAGGAAACAAAAGTCCAGAAAGGCAAAGTTTTTATATAAGATGGTGGACCAGACATGGGGAAAAAACAGGACAAAAGACCTCCAACCTGACTCCTAAACCAACAATATCTCCAAGGTTAATCCTGGAAGAGGCCAGAGTCTGAAGTCACAGGACAGCTGTGGGGAGAGGGCATATGCTCGGGAAAGAAGATGACCTAGGAAATGAATCTTGGAGTTGGGGATTTACGTTTCTGCTGTGTGAAGGAAGGGTGAAGCCTGGAAACAGGAAACACTCAAGTTCCTCAGACTGTGTGCAAGGTGGACTGGTGGGGTAACAAAAATAGACCAAGGAGTCATGATTTTCTTCCTTTGAGTATGACAAGCTTATTCTGACATCTTTTCTTGTGTCTCCTCAGTAGGAATGGAGAGTCCCTTTTCCTGCTTCCCAGTGACTCAAGATGTGGAGTATGAAGCTCTGCACCTACTCTGATGGAAGTCTTTCTGGATGATGTATGAGTTCCCATGAATTTGACAACAGAGCCTTATACTTGTGTGTTGGTCATACTATCCTGGGGGCAAGAGCGTGTGAATGAAGCAGAAGCATGAATGGCTTCTCTGTTGTGCTCACCTATGTCTATCTGGATCAAAGGATCCAGAAGGACATTAAATATCATCTTACACAATCAGCTGTCATTATGTTTGAAAGCCTACTCTTTCTTATCTGATTCTTCCACCTATAGCAGAACCTCTTTAGTGACCAAGGACTTCTGGAAGCAGTCAATTGTCTTCTTATATTCTTCCTGTGGCTGTGTGTTCTCTAGTAAGGTGTGGAAATCAATGTCTCTGTAACTTCCCTTCCTTAATCAGTCCTTCAGGAATACTCAGAACAGATCTGTTCCCCTTGGTGGTTGACCTTCAGAGACTCATGGCTAAGAAACTCGATCCCAGCCCACAGGTTCTACCCAAAGATTAAAACACCACTCTTCACTGATTGAAAAGACTGACTCTTACTAAAATACATACCTGACTATGTCTGTACAGGATGAAGACTAAATCTCTACAGAAATCACAGATGACTAGCATACCTATTCCCTGTCCTCCACAGATCTCTTTTCCTCTGACTATTCTATATTCAATAATTCTTCCATGCATGGGGCACTTTAATTTGCAGGTGACAATTCCCCTTTAGTAGACCCTCTTTCCTAATCCCATGCATACAGACCTCTACTCTTAGCCCTGCCCATGAATGAACAAAGCACCATTCCATGAAGCTGGAGATTTTCAAGCACAATTCATCTACTTTGACAGGAGAGAGAAATATAGACCATAGGACATGCCCAATTAGGAAACAAAACCACCTGTAATGAGTTATGAATACCATTTATCATACTCTCCATACCCAAAATTGTACTGTCTCAACATAATCTCATGTTTCCTAAGACATTCATGTTCTTCAAGTTTTTCTTTCTGAAAATAGTTTTTAAAAGGTGACATGGAAAAATGATTGTAGAATCTGCACATTTATAAACACAAGCATAACCTTTATAAATATCTCATTTTTCTAGCCTTTGTTATCCAACACTTTGATATATCAAGTAAGATTTCTAAATTTTATCTGACCTAGGTTTTTTTTTTTCTTTTTTAGTCCTTTAATGTAAAAAACAAAAACAAGAGTATATATGAGTCAGGGAAGAAGGGAGTGGTGGAAGGGTCAGAGAGAGGAAAGCAAACAAGCCTCGGTCTCTCGGGTCCATTGAATGTCCAGTTGGAGTGGCTTAAGCGGGAGACAGTGGTCGGCCATCAGAAAGTTGCCAGACTTGACAGCCTCACTCAACCCCTTGTTGAAGAAGCAGAAGGTGGATTTCCTGGAACGAAGGGCGGTGCTTGGTGTCTCTTCTCCAGCAGCTGAGCATCAGCTTATATACAGAATCGGGGCAAATGGCAGGCTGGGGCAGGTACGTCTTTAGAAACAAGAATGAACCAAAAAAAACCAAGAGTATTAAGAAGATGGGGAAAGGAGAGCTGTATCACAATCTGATCCGCCCCGGCCCCAGGCTCTTGAACTTGAAAACTGAAATAGGTGTGGTGCCTATTCTTTCAGCTCATGAGGACCCCCAGCCATGTCAGCCCCCGGCTCCTTCCTTTTGTCATTCTCTGGTCTCTGAAGCAGGATTTCCTGATTGGCCATGCTGTGGTCCCCACTGCCATGCAAAAGATGAACTGGAAGCAAAAAAGGGACCTCAGACCAGAAAGCCAGGGATCAGAGCACACAATCCCCACTTATGGCCCACCCATGCTGGGTTTATCCGGGTGAAGCGGAAAGTCTCTGTCACCTCTACTTCATGAATGGAAGGGTGGCAGCCAGATGCAGCCATGGAATGCAGGGTACACCCAAGTAGCTCCCAGCATGGGCCCTTCCAGTAGAAGCTCTAGTAGATTTCTGCCCCATCTCACGTGCCAATCTCTGTGCATTTGCAGGTGATCTTTGTCTCTACTCCCAAGTGCCAGGTCTGACTGATGGCACTCTATGGATCCCAAGTCATCTACTTGTCCAATGTTGTCATCTCCCTTGCCTGGTTTTGAAATTGTGACCTGTTACACATTTCTGAAGCAAACCTGCATTTCCCAAATTCTTTGAATGTGGGTTTGACATCTGCAGCTGGTGAACCGTGAACTACGTGCCCTGATTCCTGCTCCCAGCACCAGCCTACATCGTGCATCTTAGGAGCTGGATTTTGGCCCCAGTCTGCTTACTCCTTCTGCCATTGACTCTTAATCAACAAGTGAAATGGCAAATAACTGTGATCTCTTTGGAATATCTGGGGACATCTGATGAGCTCTAACTCAGTATGTTACTGACTCTAAAATACCCAGAGTTTGCAAAGAACTATTGCTAATATAAATAAGGATACAGAATAGCAGGCACACTCAGATACGTCCAGGAAAGCTTGAACCTGTTAAGTCCTTTCTGGGTGTTCACTAAATAACTTTAGAAAAAAATATTATCTCTGTTTGGTGCCAGGAGAGGTCAGTAACATTCAAATAATTAAAATTTAAATTGTTAAGATTGCACTTTCCAAAATCATATAAACTTGGCAAGTAATTGAAGTTATAGTTCATAAAAATTCATTTTATAGTTGTGGAATTTGATGATGTTTCACAATATTAAAGAAAATCAATATTTAAATTATATGTAATGTTTAGTTATTTGATTCCATTTAGACTATGCGCTTTCTACAAAAGTGCCGTTTGAGAATTCTTCCATATTGCAAAGAGAATTTGAAACAAAATTGTCCAATGCAAACTTAATTTCATTTATGGCATTGGAATGACTGCTATCGACTTCCAAATCCTTTTAGTTGAATGCAGAGGATTTAAGATTTGCCTGAGCTATGCACCCCACATCTAAAATTCACTCTAGAATTCATGTTTCTGAAGGCTTCTTCTGCATTATCCATCGGCTTTCTTCAATAAGTCGGTGATAATAACCGTGTCAGATGAAATTGTATAAGATCACTTGTGTGTAGGCTGGTGAGCATAAAGTGTATCCACAATTGATGGTATTGAGAAATAACTACCCCTACACCCAAACCTGAAATATCTGGATACTGAAAAGTTAATAACTATACATTCAATGTGCTAACATTCAATATGTTTTAACTTTAATCTAAGTTTTCAAAAATTTAAACTGGTTTACAGGCGATGTGTTCATGTGGCCTAGAGTGGTAATGTTTTGGTTTTCGCCTGCGTTTCATTCAAATGTCCAGTTCTACTCCATGTTAAAATGTTCATTTAATGTTAAAAGCTGAATCAATCCAAAAAATCTTGGAGTATCTTATATAGGAATTGGGACCCTTGTCAGCTGAGAGCTGGGCCCAGAGGAGTCTTCCAGGTGGGTATGTCCAGGGTGTGCCTGGTCTTCTCTGGTCACTTGGTTACTGGTCATAAAAGATCTGGTTCCTACTAGTATGTAGAGAAGCTAAAAATGGGGGAAATTCAGTATTTAAAACTCAGTATTTAAAAATAATTAAGAGCAATAAAATCCTGGAGATTAAACGTCCATTCAAGACTTTGAAAATAAGTATCTTCTTGTGAAACTGAACATTTGAAGAATTAATATGTCACTCTGTAGTTGCTGTAAAATATCAACCTTATTTTTGCCCCCAGTTTCTCAAGGGGCTAAGGGGCAGGCAGTGTGAGCCATGGACCCAGGTTCAAGAAATTAGGTTGGAGCATAAATAAATAATGTTTTTTAAAGAGAATATTTTTAAAGCAAAACAGATGTGAACAGTCAAAGGGGAGGGGCATGCCTTTCTTTTTGCTGAGTGTTTGGTGATCCAGTTTTGCCTCATGTGAATTCTTTCTCCCTGTAGAATTTCAGTCACTGGATAGTAAGTTGAGGAAAACTGAAAGGCTTACAATATTTCTTTCTTTGCCTATAAATCCATGATACACTCAAATTAGAACCATTGTTTTAGGATGAAGATTACACTTTCCAATTGAATTCAGCGCCACTCTGAATTGGCCGTAAGACTCGCAGCAGATTAACAGGGTGACTGGGACGTAGCCCAGGAGAAACTTCTATTATTTCTTGGTACACTTCTGTCTCAGGTACACAGGAGCAAATCTGCCCTTTGTCATGATAAGAAATTGAAGATCTCATGACCAGGGCAGTTCATTTAGATCCTCTGCTGCCGAAATAACTAGAACATCCAGTTATAATTTAATTTCAGGAACCCTTCTTAGGTTCGACCTGCATCTTGCACTACCTCGTACCATTCCCTCATCTCTGCTTGCCTGTGTCTGTTTAACCCCCAGAGAATCCACTTTCTGTTTCCTACAAGAGTTTTCTCTTTCTCCCCAGATGTTATCATCTTCCTATTTGAGATGCCCTCCCCAAGTTTAGGTGGCCAACCCACTGTGGGGAGACTTACGTTCAACCACCAGCAAGCTTTAAACCCCACATCTCTTGGGAATGTTAAAAACTGAACCACTCCAAGAGCTCTTGGAATATCTTAGCTAGGAATTGGGACACTTATCAGCTGAGAGCAGAGCCCATAGGAATCTTCCAGGTGGGTAAATCCAGGGTACGCCTTATCTTTTGTGGACATGGAAGTCTAGAAACATCGCTAGACATTCCAAACCAACTTTTTCATGAATACTCCTAAGTCCCAGTTCACTTTTAAGCTGCTATTTTTCATACAGGAAGACAGCCCACACAGTCTAGGTCCTGAACTAGATCAAACATGAGACTGAAGATTATTTCCTGTCTTTGACTTGGGGAGGAGTCTGACATTGAGCCCTCATCCTCTTCAATGCTCAGGTTGAACACGGGGATAAAGTCGAGTTAGGGATACCTGCGGGGGTCAGGGTCTTTCACACCATCCAGATAACTGGTGACAAAAGACTGTTACCCAGGTAACCCATCTTCAATGCAGACCAGCCCTGTGAAGTCAGGAATTTCCTCTTTCTATCTTTCAAGAACACCCAAAACCACCTCCATCCAACCCACAGTTCCTACCTGCCTGCCTTGGTCTCGGAAGAACTCTCCGGTGTTTTCAATGACCTGTTCATCTGACAGCTGGGAATAGGGCTGCTCCTGGCAAAAGGTGAATGTTTCCCATAGTGTCACCCCGAAGGCCCACACATCACTTGCTGTAGTGAATTTGCCCTGTTTAACAAAAAGAAGAGACTAGCACACTAATCCATGCACAATAAGAGCAGGTAAGTTTTCATAATCTGGAGATATTCCCTACCCTCAACCCAGGGCAAGGAATGCCAAAGCTGCAAAGAATGCACAGAGGCTTGAGAAGCGACAAAATGAACTTGTCTGACGCCAAAATGCAGGCCACCCTCCCACCTCAGTGCTGTTCAGTTTGGCATCTCTTGGAGATGGCTAGCCCAAGGCTGAAAGGGATTGGATTATAAATTAGCTGACTCTCCCTTGAGTATTAGAAGGTCAGAATTAGTCTCTAGGTTCACATGGAAAAGTGTCCATGGCAAAGGCAAAATTAGTGTGAAATGTCAATTGCTTCCGTACTATAGACAGAGGAATCTTGTTTAAGTGCCTAGAGGAGTCCTGGGTGAATCCGAATTCCTTCCTTCCTAGTCCTGGGCCAAGGTAGTCTAACATATGACAGCAAGGAATGCCCAGGTCATCAGCATCCATTAGATGCTACACATTTTCTACTCAATAAATGCAACGCCCTTGGAAGTGCATGATATGATTTAGCCATAGTTTTCAGATCAGAAAGGTGAGGAGAGCTTTATTCAGTTCTCCTGGTTAATAAGACCATGTGTAATGGAAAAACTGAGATTCAGACCAGGATCCTCTGAATCTCAGCCTAATATTCTACAACACCATACAAACCTGTTACAGGGAGCAATGCTTAATAATCACATTCGAAATGGGTAACATCCAGCTCACCTTTATGAGGCATTATGTAAGCTGATACAGGCGATGGCAGGGAATTGGAAAGTACTTAAATGTCATGTTATAGACATAATTAAATTGTACACAGCAGTCACAGTGTAATGTGTCCATTGCAATCACACTTTGAAGAATATTTAGTGATCTGGAAATACTAATGATAGAGAATTGCATGTGCACAGCAGCACCCCAAATATGTCATACAATTTACCTATAATACATGTATACAAAAAAACTACAAGAAAATATTCCAGAACATCAATCGTGGTCACCTTGGTGAGGGGAAGGAGACAACGCTACATTTTTTTCATTTTAAGAATAGGTCATAAATCCTAAAAGAATGTGAACAAAAGATAAATAGATTAACTATTAGTGAACAACCTAGATTCCTCTCAGCCTTTTATCTGCAATATTAAATGACAAAAGATAAAATTACACGTGCACAGCATTGTAGGAAGTGAAAGTTTATCATCTTAATAATTCAATAAATCAGCTAAGGGGTATAAAGTCAACAACAAAAAGTCTCAGCTATGCATGATCAGAAGATACGGCTTCAAGAGAGATGTTTGGAAACAATGATTATTCGTGGCCCAGAACACCAACAGCTGAATAAAAATGATAAAGTAAGGAGTGATGAAATTAAAATTAAAATTAAATGGAAATAATTATAAAAATATCATTTTTAATTAAAATAAAAATCAGTCTACACAATGAATTTGAAATATGAGTTTGCAACTAATATCAATGAAAATATTGTGTGTATATCACACTTTTTAAATGATAAGGTCTTCAATAGCCTAAATTAATTAATACCAATCACCAAGTGAAAGGGTAGAGAGTAAAATACAGTGAGACTAGATCTCTTATCATTATGGGTATATATTTAAATTTTCCCAAAATTTTCTATAGTGATAAATTGCTATATTTTATCAAAAAGAATAAGATATCAAGCAGAAAAACTAATAGGAAAAATAAAATAGAAAAATAAGAAGACGTCCACAAAAAAAAGCATTTCAAGTCAGAAAAAACAGCAGATTCTCTTGTTTGCCTCCTGCTGTCTCAGTGCGTCCCTACCTGTCAGGTCAGTTGCAAAGGTGGTGCTTAGCCAGGCTGGGAACTCACCAGCAAGATGCTCTCCCAGGACATCCAGCGGATGGGCAGCACCGCCCGGCCCTGGATCCGGTAGTAGTCTCCGCTATACAGGTTCCTGCTCATCCCGAAGTCAGCGATCTTGATGGTGTAGTTCTTGCCCACTAAGCAGTTGCGTGTGGCCAGATCGCGGTGGACAAAGTTCAAAGAGGAAAGGTACTTCATGCCAGAGGCAATTTGGGTAGCCATCAACTTCAGGTTGGCATAACTAAGGAGACAGGAAGGTAGAGAAAGTAGTTCACGGAAAGAGGAAGCCATGAAAGTACGTACACCTTCTAAAGTCGGTGCCATCAAACTGTGGTTTCGATCTCAACAGCCCTTCTAGACGCTCTCATTTTTGGTAAAATTAATAATTGTTTACATCATCATTTAGGTTTCAGGTGCTCAGTCTTTTAAATCAATTCCTGTAGAAGCTGCCAGAATGTTCACCACCAGAATCTCGTTTCTATCTTTCGCCTTACAGTTGACACTTTTACAGGACTCACCTACTGACTTCTCTATGCTGCATGAATCTCATTTCCCATGAAGGAGCCTTGGCTCCATGATGCCCCCCCCCACCAGGCTCATCTGTCATCTCAGAACCATGATGGACCCCATCTTCAGGTCCCACTTAGCCTCCTGAACAGCAAAGAGATGGAAGACCTATCATGGTTACCTGACCGTGGGCACACTGCTAGAGGAAGAACCTGGGGGCTCATGGCGGGAAAGAAACTGATTGAGGTCTCCATTCTCCATGTACTCGGTGATCATGCATAGGGGGTCCTCTGTGATGCACACAGCCAGGAGCCGGATGATGTTTGGGTCCTTGAGCCGGGACATGATCTTTATCTCCTTGAGAAAATCATTCCTTTGGAGAACACAAAGATAAACCCAGAAATTGCCAGTTAGAATCCAGAGGACAAAGAAGACACAGCAAAGACCAGTCCTACCTATCACATCAAGTCTTGTTTGCCTTTGGCTGATCTTTTCAAGGGCAGAGAAATTGGCACCGAAAACTGTGTCACCCTACTCTTTCTGGAATATGATGCACCCTAACTCAACAGTAGTCGTTCTGAAAACAAGAACCATGAGTTACTCCCATCTGAGTCCCTACTGTCCAACAGACGGTCACAGAGAGAGTGGTTAATATTTGCTGAACCAAATATATGCTGCTGAAACCACTCTGCAAAATGAAACTTTTCACTGGAATCTTATCTCGAGTACATTGAATATTAACCTGCTTAAAGAGTCATGCAGCCCCTCTGTTAATCAAGTGAAGAAATTTATGTGAATAATCACCTTCTGATTTGTCTGATAACTCTACTTCTCATGTGGGCTTTTCTGAATACAGGTATACTAGTGGTCACTCGTAACATCTACTGAGCAGCCTGCTCAAAACAGCTGTTTAAAGGCCATGGTGGGAATGTGGGGTCATTTCTAAGGAAGTACTCAGCCAAGATTAATAACTACTTGAGTACGTGGTGATGGCCATCCTTGAGCACCAAAATGAGCTATAACCTTCTCTGCAGCAATATGTGGGCTGGTGAGACCATATTCCTACCCCTTTGGAGAAGATCAATTACACATGTCCTAGGAGTTTTTTCCTGGACCAGGAGTCACTCCAGGTCAACACCAAGTCCTTGTCATCAGTATGGTCCTGATGTGGCACCTCTCCTCTTTCATTGCCCCTTCAGCCCTAAGCCAGGAGTTTCCTTGACTTGGGAGGGCTCAGTGTCTAGGCCATCCATTTCTGTGATGGAAATGGGCAGGCCATAAAGAGACCCCAGACCCCACTGAGTGAACAATATAAAATGGATTGTCACACTCTGTGGGGTTTTCTCCTTGCCCCTCTCTCCAAACAAGTGCTAAGATTCATATGATGAACACACCCTCTCTCTAAGAGACCCAGAGAACATCACCTTTCATTCATACTAATGTCCTTATGAATGAAATGAGCACAGCTACAATCCCAAAACCACCAGTTCCATTCCCTTTCTTTCCTTCCTTCCTCATTTCACATCCTGTCAGTTGCAAGATATTTCATGTAACCCTATCACCATTAAGAATTTACCATAATTTGGGGACTCGGAATAATAAACTTCCTCTCACTTTGGATATTAGTGAGACAAATCAAGCCAACACAAATGGGGAGATGCATATGTTACCCAGATGTGTAGATTTCTCTGACACATCCATCCAGCATGCCTCTCTGGGTGAGGATTAACTCACCATTCCTGTAATGGAAAGGCGGTCAGACAACGAAGTATGGCTGGAAACTGCCATTTATGTAGTAAAGGGTCCAAGAGAGTATTAGCCAGTTGGGGAAATGGCTAAAGGGCTGTGGATCCTTTGGCTGTGAGGTCCATGGATACTTTTCCAAGTAGAAGTAGCTTCTCATTTGGGGAGTGGCTGGACATAGGAGAAAGGAAGCATAAAAGAGAAAAAAAGAATGAGACAGTAAATAGAGATGTGGAAAAGGAGAATGGAGGAGGCTCAGCAAGAAAGAGGTGTGTAGGTGACTGTGGAAGTGTGCCTAGAGGCGGCCTTCAGGAGTATGTCAGGTCAATGTCCAAAGAAGGATGTTTTCAGGCTGCTAGTGAGCAGTACAGCATCCAGTGAAGGCAGACAGGAAGTAACTATGTGGCCGAGACAATGGACAGTGGACCTCGGTCTTCGAGAGGTGGAGGAGAGAGATGAGAATGCTGACCTGACAGAAGAAGAAAGTGGAATGATGGAGAATTGAGGTAGATCACAGACCTTTCTGTCGTAAAATAAAAGATCTCTAGAAGTTTCCAGGAGTGCTCCCAGTCCTGTAGGTGAAACACATGAATTCAAAAGGCAGCTCACAGACCTGGCGTTCTTGTTGGCATCTGCTCGGAGCATCTTCACAGCCACCAAGACAGGCTGGCTGGCACTGACATCAAGGGCAAAATCTTTGTCTTTGAACTTTTCCATTCCTTCCACTTCACAGAGATGAACCTAGACAAAAGTCATCTAGTCTCAGCATCATCATTTCTCCTGAAGATGTCAGTACTCCTGATGGGCATTTCCTAGAGATAAACTAACTCTTACAACTCAGGCAAAATCAACAAAATCCACCAAGAGGATATGCCTGACATATCCTTGACTCTAATTGATAAAGTACCCAGTTCATAGGAGATGCTACTGCTTTCTAGAAAACATGTACAGTGATCAGAACATTGAATATGTGAATGGATGGATCTACAACAGAGTGTTTTAGTGTAACATAGCCCATGATGACACGCCATTTGGTGTAAATACTACAACTTTGATTCAAGGAAGTTGAGCTACTGGATCCTGCAAAACGTAAGGCAATTTCCCCTCTAAGACAATCCCTTAGTATGAAATCAGCATTAGGAATAGAATCCTGCCTGCCTTTTCAATGCAGAGGGAAGCATGAGTGCATCTAACATCACAAGCAGATGTCACAACCCTTCTACCTCCACTAACACCAAACCCATCCAAGGGTAAAGCATGCCACCCACACTGAAAACCAGTAACACATCCTTATGGAACCAAGGGTTCCATTTGGAGTGTAAACAGCCAGGTTGAAGAGATCCTGTTGCAACTTGTATGATTGCTTTGAGTCTCAAAAGGTCTTTGTGATGGATGTCAGAGTGAAAAGTTGTGTATTACAAGCATCACAGTTGAGAAGTCCTCTTTATTTTGCTTAGTGAGTCATTCCCTAGCAGCTCATTCTGGGACTGAGGGTAGGGGCGAGGTTGTTTTTGACCATTTTGTACATAATTCCCATTAAAAGGAAAAAAGAGTGTTATCAAGTAGCAGGGTGTTCTTGGACAGTTTGTAAGAGATGATCACATCTTTTGAGTCTCCACCCTCTCAAAACTATTATAAAATTTTTCAAAATATGGAATGTTTTTCAGGCTATTCAAAGTCTATGGATTTGTCTGCTTTAAAAACTCCTATAGAGAAATCAGAAGAGTTGGGAACTCCAAGCTATTTAACAAAGATGAGGTTTTGACCCAACCTCACACATGAACACATGGAGGAGATCATCGGGTTGTCCACTTTGGTTGGGACACTTTGCCCCATTGTCCATTTTCATGCAGTCACTTCCTTTGAGTGACCAAGGACTGGAGGCCCCATTCAAAGACTCCACTCACCTCCCCAAACTGGCCTTCTCCCAGCTTCTCCTTGAAAGTTAAAAGTTTCCTGGGGAACTCTTCCACAGCCACATCTTTTCCTGAGAGCAGGTCCATGGTCACAGCAGGCACTGAGTAGGTGTTGCCTCCTGTCACTCCCTGCAGGTTGACAATGTCAGCCTCTGCGTAGTGGGGCACCCCCTCAGGCCCACTGGGCTGGACGGGCTTCACAACGCCACTGCAGCCTGGAAAGACAAGAGGGCGTGAGTCTCGGTCCAAGGATCTATTTGGAGAGTTCTTCAAGGAAGAAAATCCAAGAGGGAGGCTAGAACATGACCCTAAAAACAGTCTAAACTAATCTATGACACCGCTTAGAGAATGGTTCCTCTTTCTTGTGACCTTCAGAATGCTGACCTTCCTTTTGTCTTGTATTCTTCCCCTCAGGCTACAGGATCATTCATCATTGCTCACCTCCCTTGACTAATCTTAAAGAACTGACATGAAATTCTTAGAAGGTTTGTGTTCCATTTAGGGTAGGATTATTAAAAGTTTGAAGACTTAATAGTATATTCCCTTCATTTTAAGATATGATCACTGATTTATATTAAGGATAACCTGTTTTAAGGATTAAAAGACTTTCTGATTAAATGCACATGATCTAGCACAGACATATATCAAGTTTTAAAAAATCCTAAAATGCAACAGGGATGTTTTAAACTTCAGGAACTAGATACGTTACTTCAGGTTAGAATGATATCCTTTATTCTTGCTGTTTCTATAAAATTCTCTGTATCCAATATGCTCTTTCAAACTTTACCAGCGAGTAAACGATGCATGTTAGCTAATTTTCTTCCTTTGGAAAGACCCCTTGGGAAGTCTTTGTTCTCAGAGTTCGTCCTGTGTACTCCAGCTCTTATCTGGACACCACAGACCTTCCACTGCTGACCTGGGTCACTCTTCAGCTGCTGACCCAATGGAGAAGCTGCTTTGAACCTTAGCAATGACCCCAGTGTCCCCTCTGATGTCACTCCAAGCATTTTTCAAAAAACACTGGGATGTGAGCCAGCTGGCATTGCTTTAACAAACCAATGTTATTGAGAAAAGGCAAGAAATATTTTTATTTCTCTCGTCACAAAATTTAGTATTATTCTAACTATTATTCACCAAGGAGAAATCAACAATTAGATAATTCAATGCTTTACCTGGCTTTAAAAACTAGAAATTCTAGAATGTGTTTAGACTCTCTTTTTAATTCCGCCAGGTGAAATTCTACCAGAAGTTCCCCCTAGTGATGTTTGCTGTTGGGTAAGTTGTTACCTGGACCTTCTCAACTTTCCTCCTTTAAAATGAGACTAGACAAGTTGAGCCGTTCAGGGTTTGCTGGTGCTAACAACTCAGCCACAGTTTCTGTTTCTTTTCTTTCTCTTCTGACGTGTTGGCCTCTCTGAACACCTACTATGTGCAGTAGCAAAGAGAGGGGCTCAGATGCAGCTGGAGAAGCCACAAATCTATTCTAGAAAGAGGGTATGAATGTATCTAGATTTCGTTGAGTAGGAGATGGTGCCACGCCTTCCTCATAGTCATCAAAGCCTTGCCCTCAGTTCTCACCCACTCCTTCATCCTCACCTGACTCTTCCTCCCCTGGAGCAAATTCTGGGAGTTTTCGTATCAACCTAGATGGCTCCTGGTAGTCGGGGCGAAGGGGAAAGATGCGGTCATACGTGGAGTTGGACCCCTGCTCACTAGGTGATGAGGAGCGGTTATTATTGAACATGCTGGACTCGCTAGGCAGGGAGAGGCTGACTGTCATCTCATCGTCTAGCATCCTCCGGGAAGCCTGAAGGGACGAGGACAGGAGAGAATGGCATGTTGTTATAAAGGGGGTCATCATCTCTTCCTCTTTTTAAACCCGCCTTCTCCACTCAGATGAAACAGCTCTTTAATCCTCAACCTCCAGAAACACAGGTGACGGACACCCAATCTGCCTCCACAAATGCCTGAATTGCAGAAACTTAGAAGAATCTTTCGTTTCTTCTAGGCAGAGTTTCACCTGTGTTCTGTGCTTCCAACCTTCATTCACTTTCACTGAAGCCCTTAGACATGTTCCAGGGTACTTTAAGAATCAACCAATTGACAATCAAGAGTTGCTCAATCTTACAGTTTTCAGTTTTATTAAATAATGGATTCTGTTGCCTTACCTTCAACTGTTTGGTTCTGTGTAGACATCAGTTAAAATGCTCATCAACTGAAGACATAGACAATGACATGAAGAAGGAGTAGTTCTCCAGTAAAGCCTGGTACTGAATATAACATACCCCTCAACTTCACATTTTTCTACCAAAATTTAAATGACTACAAAATAGGAAAAGTAAGCCTTAGGTATCTGGTGACATGGGGGTGAATTATACTGAGTATAAGGATAAATGAGAATAGAAGATTAATTGCTTTGGCTTCCTGTCTACTGTGCCCTGCCTGCTCCTTCCAAAGGAAAATGTCAGAATCTGAATACATGTGACTATTTGGATATATACACGTAAACTGCTTTACTACAACACACTTTGGATGTTCAATGGAGATACTTAGATGTCCGTGTCATCCCCTAGAGTGAAGGGTCGTTAGCTGCAGTAAAAATTCCAGTACTGAACATGCAGACAGAGAATAGGTATTCAATAAGGATGAATTGAATCTCTCAAATAGACAATACTGAGGACACCATCAAAAGTATCCTAACAATAATGCTACAGTCCAAATCTATAATGATGAATGTTTCTTGGAATATGTATGTACGCCCAAAGGTTTTCTATAAAATAGTCTGTCCCCAGGAAAAAAATCCTGTGTCATTGAAGAATATCTTAAGTTGTCTTACTCAGGATTTACAAATGGAATGGGAGAAAGAATTTCTTGAAGGTCTAGGTTAAACATTTGAGGACAAAGTCTGCTCTTTTTTAGAGTCGCCAATTCAACCTTTCTTTCCCAGCTCATTGGTTCCTCAGAAGAAAGACCCAAAAAAAGTGTAGTGACTTTTGACTCAAATAAAGAGAAAAATCACTCATAGGGTAGAACTAAACACATACCCTCCCCACTAAACTACAGTGCAGTCACAACACACTCATAAGACTACACACACGTCAGCTTCAAGCTACGCAATGAACCTTCTGTCCACCAGTTGCTACTACCCGCACCCCATTTCATCACACCTCAGGCAGAGTTCCTGCATTCTGGAAGAGGGGTGGTTCTGATAGTGCCTCATCATGCTGATGGGTAAACTCTGTGGACTCTGCAGCTGCAATTGCTAGGAATCAAAAGCTCTCATTGAGGTGAGGTGTTTTCAGACTGATGATAGAGGCTCTTGTGGGATGCCAGGAGCCCCTCTCTTCTGTGAAATGTTCTTGCATAACAACCTTAAAATAAAACCCCAGCATCTCAGCATCCTGACTGTAACAGATAAGAAAATTGAAGTCTACTTGTCTGGGGCCTCCCCTCATGTCTCTCACTGAGTAGCTTCCTTGCTGCCCTACACCCAAAGGTTCTAGAAATTTAATTCTATAGTGCCCTTTCCATTCTTCTGGAATATAACACACACAGGCATTGACCTCTAATCACAGATCAATCAGGCTATATCCTCCCTGCTGGCCCCTGCCCCCCACAGGCAGTTCACAGTCACTGCGACCCCCACCATCTGGATCTATTCCAACTCATCAACCAGGGAAATGTCCATGGTCAAAGGCAGAGACTCTCCATCATCAGCAGATCACAAGAGCATTACTCTGAGCAGCAGCGGCCAGAGAATTGCTTTCTGGTCTAAGATATCAAGAAAAATCATAGTTATTCCATCTTTGGTGAAAATTCAACATATTTTAAAACTGACCATTGAAAAGAGTGCAGAAGACAGGATATCAGATGTGTAACCTTGAACACATCACATTTTCTCATTAAACAACAGTTCACTTAGAACCACTCTGCCTGTATCTTGCCATTCACCAATGATTTCAAGTGGAATAATATAGGTTTAAAATAGTAGACTGTCAAGCATTAGATAAAGGTGCTAAAAATATTCCCATCATTTGGTCAACATAAAAGCGATGAAGAGGGGCTCAGAGAGGTGACCAATTTTAACTTTCATGTACATGAAAGAGTAAGAATATGAATGTGAGAAATATTAATGAGGTTACATGTTTTTCTACACACACACGCAAATAGTAAAAGATGAGAAAGACCATTATCATTAGAATGTTAGCTAGGTCTCAATGGTGTATTAGAATCACTTGTCCATTTAAAAAAAATTACAGATTCCTGCCTTCCTCCCAAACCCAGTGCATTATAATCTTAAAAGGAGGTGCCTGAGTTGAGTTTCGAAATATCAGAAAGAGTTTTCTGGAGAGGTCCCCAAAACACCATTCTAAGTATAAGGAAGGGAACTCACTGATTCTTTCCAACTCCCCTCAGTAAAACCCTTCCCTAGACCTCTGCTTCTTGGTAGCCTCACTTAGCCCTCTAAACACTTATACATTTTTTGAAATGTGCCTTCTACTCTCAGGGAAAGTGTAACTTAGGATCCCACAGCTATTTGCCCATCCTCACCTTCTCCAGCATTTTCTGCCAGAACTGTCTCCAGAGGATGATGACGATGATGGCCAGAAGGATGAAGATGATGGCCACCAGGCAGCCGATCAGGATTCGGGTATTGCTGTCATCAACTTTAAGCATTGGATCTGTGACCAGGAAGAGAATTTGGAGAATATTCTCATCTCAGAGGCAAGAAAAAGTATGAGGGTTTGGACTAGATACAAGGAGGGAGGACCTGTTCCTTCAGGATCATTCCACAAGATATCACCATGAAACTTGCACCATTGTTGGACTTGCTACTCTTATATGACTCTGCTCCTCTACTCTAGTCCTCCATGGAGAGGAGTCTCCTCCTCCTGTATCAGACTGGATAGTGGAGAGATGGTCCATTCCTTCTCAAACTTGTTCCTTTATTACCATAATCTGGGTCTATTGGCCCTAATCACACTCATGAAAAACAAGTGAAGGGTCAGTTTCACAGTTTGCATCCTTGACATATGCTGAGACAGCTGCGGGTCCTCTCTGGAAAAACCTGATCTCCTGTTTCCCCAAGGGCTGGCTTGTGTGGATGTTGACTGGTTCAGGCATTGGAGACACTTTTGCATCTTTATCACCAGTTAGAGAGACGAAGCATTTTGTTTCAGAGACTTCCACTCTCCCATGTAGATCACCAGTATGGGTCACACCTAGAAATGCCCCTTTCCCTGCTTCTGCTCCAAGTTTCCCAAACATTCATGAAGTAATTGGAACATCTCCAAACTCCGCCTTGGATGAAGAATCACATGAACCAGCTATGAAGAGAGTGAGCCTGGGTCCTCAACTTTAGAGGGGACTGTCCTCCTTTCCAAGACTACTTTTCATCCAAAGTTAGCTGGTATCAAGGCTCCCACACAGAGTCAGGCCTTTGCAAATCTCGCTCTACTTCATCCTCCAGTAGGCCCTTCAACTAAATGTGAACAACTAGGACAACTGCACATACCATAGGTGGTGGGTGCCACAGGAGAGGTGGGTGGGGCCTCAGAGCTGTTGTACACTGCAGCATCTGTTCCAAAACAAGGGTGAATTAGAGTTGTAGGGGAAGACAGCCAGGTAGAGGTGGTCCTGGGGCAGGCTGTGATCTAACACACCATGAAATCAATTTAACAGGTTGCTATCAGCCTTTCTTGAAATGAAATCATATAATACATTTAATTTTAGAACTCATTGTTCATCTACATAGTAAGGAGAACTTTTGTAAGATTTCTGCTTCAATTATGACATGATATCATGTTATAATTTAAGAAACAGTGGCCCAGAGGCTTTAAAACAGGACAGCAAAAGCAGAGGAACAGACAAAGCAAGCAGAAAAATATCAGTGACTAGTCAAGCCGAATAAAGATCAGGAGTTATTGTTCTCTTTTGTGTATATTTAGAAAATTTTATTTCAACATTTTAAGAGTGCCTAGGTGTGCCTCCCTTTAACTAGCCTAAGTTATATCAAGTTTTTAACACAAGGTGCATTCTTCCTCACCACTCTACTCCCACTTCCCCAAGGGGCCCCCAAGCTCCTGACCTGATTGGAAGGTGATCTCACTGAACATCATCCAGGTGTCAGCAAAATGGTACTGGCACTTGATGGCACTGGCCATGCGGTGGTGGAGGGGCACTGTGACAAACCGAGCACTAGGGTTGACGTCATCCAGGACAAGTGGGAAAGAGACAGCATTGGGTTCCCACTCGTTGGCTTCAGAGCGGAAGTAGCACTGTACCTCCTTAAAGGTCTTCACTCCTTTAGCAAACATGTTGTTGCAATGGACCTGGTAGAGAAAGAGATATGGAAGCAACAGGATGAAACTACAAGTCAAGCCAGAAGAAGCCAGACCTGCCTCCACTGAGTACCACCATTGGTGGAGTTGTGTGCAGTCAGATTTTGCTTCTAGGAAATTCACAGTGGCAGTTATACAGTAGTTGGACCTCATAAGACCTGGGCTATTATCTGTTACTTCTATGCAACTGTGTGCTCCTGGCCACCCGACTCTGTGCTGTGGGGAACATTGCCTCATTGTCAAATGACAGCTGCATCAGCATCCTTGAAGGTCCTTCCTAGCCCTTAACACCCCAAATTTATAACCCTCTCATGTGGTTGCTGTATGCCCAGGAGGTAGTAAGTTAAGAGAAAAACCTCCATCCTAATTCTCCTGGTACATTCCAAAGTTGGTTCACACCCTTCATTAAATAATACAAATCCAAAATAACCTCATCTTTTTCTTTAGAAATCACCAAAGTACATTCTTTCTCAGCCAGAGTCACAAAACTATCTCAGTTCAATTTAGGGGAAGCCCTTCTAACAAGACCATCAAAACTATTTTCTGAGATGAAGAAAGCAGGTCTCCTGGAAGCGAGTTGGCATCTTCTTGTCCATTGCTATGACTTTCTCCAGGATGTTTTCTTGGATTTTGAGGGTCATCAGGAAATACATTTCCTGTGCCTCACTGTGTTGAATAACCCTCAGAAATGGAATGCATAGCTTTGTCACTAAGTTGACACCCGCTTGGGAATTTAGTAGCATTTCCTCAACTCTGTCTTAAGTGGAAGATGGAGCTCTGCTTGTCACTAACTCTGAATTTTTGATAATGTCATAGGGTGTAAAAGGATCACTGTCCTTCTAGGAATATATGCTTCCAGTTTTAATGTCTTGCTTAGGCCCCACACTGTGACCCTTTAAACTGTCTCTGCTGCCCTCCTTTGCTTTTGAGATAATCAAGAGCAATGATTGCAGAAATGCAATGACTAAAGACACCCCTAATAGTCTATGATTCTGTGATGAATCACAGAATATTAGAGCTACTGGAGACTTTAAAAATCATCTAGTCCTCCTCTCCATTTACTGATGAGGAAACAGATATTCAGAGGGACTTGACCTGCTGATGGTCTGTCAACAACAGAACTGGTTAGAGTCCCAGACCCCTAGGTCAGTGCTCTTCTATGCACCATGCCACAAAGAAGGAACAAATCACCTTAACTGTTCCAGCTGAATTTTTCTCTCAATGTTTTCATGATGAAAACATGAGTTAATACCTTCCTTGGGATGAATTAACACTTCCATTTTATTGAACACAAGTCAATGGAGCAAGACTAGGAAAAACAAAGAAGTAGCATCTACAGCTTCAATAGATTTTTTCAGATGTTTTGAAATCTGCAATGTGTTTGCTAAGTAGTCTGTGGAGAAGGGAATCATCTGTTACAGATGTTTGGGGAACTCTGGAATGTAAATAAATAGCATAGGATTCCATTCCTCTGTGGACGTATATCTTTATTTAAGAAATAGGATCATATGTCAAGTGAATTAGTTTATCTTGATGGCATTATTTAACAATACTTCAGGGAAGGAGATGAGCAATGATTTGCCTAGGTAGCAAGAACTACTCTTGAGGGGCCATCAGTGACCCAAAATCATTAATTTGTCTCAGGAAAATAAAATATGCTAGAGATATGTTTAGCTTGAGAAGACTGGTCTTGAGTCATCTCTGTGGATGTTTCCGGACTTTCTCATTGCAGAATATGCTTTTGAATAATGTTGACTTGTGACAAACTGGTTAAATAGGAGCTACTAGGGAATCAGGAAGATAAAGTCGATTAACTAAATTTAAAACCTTACTGAGAGTTTCAAATTCATTTTATTATTTGTGGAAGAGAAATCATGAATTGATGTATATGTGCATAGGTGCATATGGATATGCACATTTTTCAGTGACACCAGTATATTTTCTCATGAGGCGTATTTTTATGATTATGCATATTTTACTCTCCAAACCTGTGTTACATACAGTTGTACAGATGTATGCCTCAGAAAGCGATAGTCAAAAAAGTTGGCTGTTTGGGCTGGTGCTGGTCCTTCTGCTCTCATCTTAAATGACTCCAGTTGGTTGCTATTATCACATGAACAGTGGGAATAATTCAACAAACATGCATTTTCTTTTTGACTCCTAGTCTGTACAAAGAATTACAAATTTGAGTTACTAGGAAGCCTTAAGGATACCACAGGTCTCCTTCTTTTGATCTCCTTCCTACACACCCCTTTTAGCAAATAACAATGCCTGTCTCACTCAACTGCAAATTGTCTCAAGGTCAGGACCATTTCTTATTCATCTGTAGACACCCAGCATAGTGCCTGGTACACTCCAAATACTACTGTTAATAACAAAGATAGAGAAGCAAATGAATTTAGGAAACAAATGTTAAAGCAGAGGATTGAGTATAAACACAAGTCATTCACCAGTCTGTTAGCCATTAGATAGTCTGCACCCAAATATTCATGGGAATAATAGCAGGTACACAGGGATGTGTGTGTGAAGTCAAATTCACCACCCACTCTCTTTCTGGAGCTTATGTTGAAGTTCTCTCATGCTCCTTCAGAGCCCAGTGAGGGTTAGATGTGCACCACAAGAACCCTTGGGTGTCTTTCATTCATTCAACCCAAGGACTTTCTACACTTGAGTTGTATTTTTCTCAAGCTTAGAGTTCAGGTTTAGCACCCAACTGGTCACTTTGTGCATGGATTTTCTTCTCCTCCATTCCTTTCTCTGAAACACACTTGGGATTGGGTCAGAGGAAAGTAAAACATTCACTGGCATAAAGAACCAACCTCAAGGTGGGCTCTCCTGGGAGTTCCTAGCCCAGAGAACATGGAATCAGGTCTGAAGCCCCCTCTCTATTTCTTCCAGGGTCTCCACTCATCGCAGCCTTTCCCCAGCCTTTCGACTACATCCAATCCCTCAAAATAACTTGGCCCATGTTCCTCTAACTGCTCTATGACAACAAACTGACCAAATAACTTCTGCTGCTGTGTTTCAGACATTACTTTTAAGTTTTACTCTCCCTGTCTTAATAAAGACCTTTTGGGTGATGATATTTTAGCTAAAAAATAAAACCTAGAAATTTACATTTTAGGCCTTATGGCAGACACATGGGTTAAACCCAGGCCACCCACTCCAGCTTTGAATCTCATCCATTGGGTAAACAACTCCTCCAACTGGATCACAGAGAAGATAGTCTGAGGTCTAGAATCCTGACACTGACTCAGCCTGGAGTAACAGGCATTTCTCTTGCCCGGTCCTGGTCTCTCCTTCAGATGCTTGTTTCTGGTGAGAAATACCATTTGGCAATGGATGTGATATGTTACTATCTATTTGATGAAGAGTAAACCTGCATATCTAGATCTTTGCTAATATCAAATGATGATATGTATTGAAAATCAATGCTGCCTCCAAACAAAATTAATAAAAACAATTATTTTTAAAAGTAACAACTTGCCATGTCTTATTCCGGTCCATCATATCTCCTCCTCCTCCAACCCAAGGAAGCAGAGAGAGTCATAATTGGTTAAAGTAGACGGTAAAGAATATCATCCACTCATTCACAAACATTTTTTTCTTTTTTTATGATCCAGCAAGTGTTTATTTGAGAATTGGGTTCATAACGTGGGGTCACCACACTGACAGTCCCAATGTGTGTTCCATTAGAGTCAGAGAACAGGGGAGTTTTAAATGTTAAGCAGGAAAGTGATCTATCTCAATTTAGGTCATTTGTTTGGAATTTTTGAATTGATTGACAGAATCAATTTTGAATTGATTAAAGAGAATGTTGCAATGTAGGGTATTTTTATAATAATCAATGAGAATGCCTTCCTATGTCTTTCCTTATTATCAATAGAGAGAATACTGAGTGGGTGTTCTTTTGCAGGGAGTTGATGGGGAATTGAATCAAGCTGCTTACTTTTCACCTAGAAAATGGCAATTTAGAGACAAAACGGAGTTTGTTTGACAGGTTCCACATTACCATACTTATATTCAGCCAAGGTAAATTTATTGCAGTCATAGAATTTCTAACAACTATAACATCATAGCCTTATCTTTGACAGAGGAGAGATACCACATCTGGAGAACTTCAATAGCTTTCCCTCTAGCTTCTTTGTAGCTGATCTTTCCGTCTGCAATCAGGACCATCTCTTGAACTGTAGTTTTATAGTGCCAAGAACCCAGAGGCTAGAAAGCAGAGTCATTACCTTGGAGGAGTCTGAGCTCTAGTAAGGGAACCAGACACACACAGATGAATGACAATGTGCAAGTACAATAGACAAAAATACAACACGACAGACAGAAACCAAGAGCTGTGGGAACAGAGTTGTAGATTTCTCAGTGCTGTGGGGGCAGAAGAAATTCTAGGGCTGAAAAGTGGTTCAAAATAGGAAGCCTCTTCCTCTTCCATTGAGAATCAGAGTCGCCATGAGTTGCCCTTACTGGTAGGAGCATGTCTTGTCTCTGGGGAGTGCTGGAGAAGACCATATATTAAGTTCAGGCACCCAAGTTACTTTTGCCTCTGGGAGCCCCTCTCTCCATAAGAAATATATTAAAACTCCAATTTTGCAAATGTGTTGCTAAAATGATGACAATAAATCGTGACTCTGAATGTTCATTATTTTTTCTGACATTCAAAGAAGATAAATCACTTATATCAGCTTTAAAAGTATTGTGGGCCAAGATGCTGAGCCCACTGTGGTCAAGGGCGACTTCAACTCTGGGATTAGATGGACAAACACAGCAGCAAATCAAGAACCAGAGATTGAACCTAACCCCCTACTGACCATGAAGAAACAAACCCAGAGCACCTTTCTGTCCATGCCATAACTTTGATTCTCCCTCGAGAAGTACCACCAGAACTAATTCCACTGACCTTCATTGTAGTGAAATTCCTGATGCGGTCAAATTCAAACATGATCTCAATGTAGCCATTGGTGGAGCTCTCGTTCCGCCAGCCCACATAGTCATAGCCAGGCCACACGTGGTATTCATGGGTCTGGGTGAAATCGTCCAGGCCAGACACCCCATCTGTCAGCTGACCCAGTCCTTCAGTCATGCTGCCCAGGCCAGGAGAGGAGAGGAAGAGGGGGAGAGGGATCAGGAGTTAGTCACACATCCATACAAGAGCTTTTCCATAGTGAGTCACCTGTTTTGGAATCTGAAGGGGGATGGCAAGCCCAAGAACATTTATTCATTTCTCCTGCCTCAATGGAGGGCTAAGAATTTCATGCAGATGAATTTTACAAAATATTTGATGCTTAGCCCTTTAGTAGCAAAATATTTAAGAACATTTTATCACTTTGTATGAAAAGTTTTGGATCATGGATTGTGCCCTCACCTATTCTGATAGACTGAATCTAAGTCAGTATTCTCAGGCTCATTTGGTTAACCCATCCACGAGTGAATGAAGGAAGGAAGGAAAGAGTGCTGCTGTTGATTGCAGTCCTTGACCATCGCTAAATAAATGATGGACTTGGTGAAAATTTTTCTGACTCTCCTTGGTGGCTTGTTCACGATTCCCTGTGACTGTTTCAAGGAGGCTAGTCTTGCCATCTTATTCCCACATCTCCAACAACCCAGTTAGAGATCAAACTAAAGGAGGAAAAAGTAATCCCTTTCAAGTTTCAATACTAATGTCCATTCAGTTTAATTAAATTTATAGTATATTAGTCTCATGGAATAAAATGCAATGGTTACATGATAGTTTTGGGCTTTCAATTTCATTTTTTCTTCTAGTAGTTTCTCTCTCTCTCTCATTTGTTGAAGGGATACAGCTTTGTGTTTAGTTGGCAGCTTCCCCACTTCTGGGTGTGAGCTCTGTTCTGAATGAGTTTTCCAGAGGCTGACTGCTGAGTGGGATGTGTGTGTGTCTGCGTTAGTTTGATTATCTGAAGAATATGCAGAGGTCTCCTTCCTTTTTCATTTGGAGGGACAGAGCGAGAACCCTTCATGTGGAATTTCTCTCTTCTCAAGCTCTGAAAGACCTGTCCGATGTCTCCAAAATTAAGCAATTGCAATATTCTGACTCTGCCAATAGCGTAGGTAACTCTTGAAGTCACAGACAGACCAATAGGCATATAAAATTTATGAATTATAAATAATGGTTAGGATTTTTTATGCCAACCCAAAGAATACATTTTAAAATAAATGTATTCATTGAAAAGTGTTTGGCAAATTGTAAAATTTGGCTGGTTTCCTCCACAGTGACCAGAGCCTGGGTTTTCCTCCCAAGATTTTGCTGCATATTTTCCTTCTCTCTGCAGGCTAAGAGAACATAAGTTTACTTGCAATAAATATATTTCTCATTGTCCCGAGGAAAATAAAGCTTTGTGACAGTCTCACAAAGAGCAACACAAATTTAAAAAATGTTTATTCAGTTTCTCCATCATAATTAAGTCACTTGGAGACGGGATGGGGGGAATTTTGCTTCATATACTTTAAAAGTGTCAGTATTACTACAAGCATATATCACTTTTGGATTTTTCTAAAGTAAAAAAGCAACATTTGCTAGTATGATGATCTACTTCCTGAGCCCCTGAACTGGGGACCTTGTATGTCACAGTCACACCCTAACTAGGCATCTCTGTATCTCAATTATTAGGAGAGGCTGGCTCTGTCTACATCCTTGTAACTATTTTTGACTTTTTCTCTGGAGTCCAGAGTCATATTTCCAGCCACCTACCTTATTTCTCCATTTGAAAGTCCTGGCAGCTCCTGAAACTTATATCCAAACAAAACCCCTCATTCACCCACGTCTCCCACTTCTGTCAACTGTGCTTCTCTTTCACAGTCACTGAAAGTACCTGGAGCATAGTGAGTACTCAAAATATTTGTTGAATGAATGAATGCCATCCCCACGTGTCGGTCTCCTAGACTGCCACGTCCATCTGACTTCTCTACTGCCTGCTCCGGCCCCAACCCAACCAGATTGCGAATGTCCCCTGAATGAAAAGTTCTTCTCAGTCTCATTCCCAAAAGCACCGTGATGGCCTTGGTCCTTGGCTATTTTCACCTGAGGGTTGGGATTTAGAATTTTAATATGGCCCTCATCACCTCCTTTTCCCACTCAATATGACTTCCGCAGCTGCTTGATTAAGGTAAAGCGTGACTCCAGTCATGTCTTCCCCTAGCTGGATGAAAAACACCAACGCTTCCTCCTCCTCAGCATTCTCCTCCACCTCCTCTTCCTCCACCTCCTCCTCCTCCACCTCCTCCTCCTCCACCTCCTCCTCCTCCTCTACTCTCTCTTCCTCCTCCTCTTCAGCCTTCTCCTCCTCCTCCTCTTCCTCTACCTCCTCCTCATACTCTTCCTCTTCTTCCTCCTCCTCCACTTTTTCTTCCACCTCCTCCACCTCCACTTTCTTTTCCTTCTACTCCTCAGCCTTCTCCTCCTCCACTTTCTCTTCCTTTAGCTCCTCCTCTTCTTCCTCCTTATCTTCCTCCTTTTCCTCTTTCTTCTCCTCCATATGTCCTTCCTCTTCCCCTTTGTTCCCCACCCTAATATTCAAATTCCTAAAAAACACGACATGACCTTCCTTACTAAGTGACTCATCTATTACTTTGTTACACTAACAGGACTCGCAATTAACTAAATTCTTGATCTTTCCTGGACATTCCCCTAAACTTTACAACCCTGATTCTTTGGTCCTCACACTATTTCCTCTACCAAAACTGCCATTTCAAGACTCTTTGCCTATTAAAATCCTTCCCACTCTTTGGGACCCATTTCAGATTGCATCTATTCCATCCCTTCCCCACTGGGATAACTCACATGCATCTAATGCATTTACAAAATACTTTTCTTACACAAATTTTTTATCACTTTAAGTTGGATAGCCAATGGAAGCAGTTTTCATTACATGAACCCAAGTGTTTGCAGTCCCAAGGCTGGACTTTGCAATAGCCTTTTACTCTTGCCAACCCCTAGAGCGCTCAGCATCTCTCTGACTGAAAACTCTTGCATCCAGTAATGGATTTCCTATGTTGTCCAGGTTCTGACTGTGAGATTTCCAAAGGTAGATTCAACGACTTCATTTCATTTGAATACCTGCCACGCCTAGTCAAATTCCTTGCACATAATAGATTACCAAGGATTTACTAAACCAAATACAATTCAAACCATCTCTGATTTCCTCTTTGCCATGAGTATATGCCAGTTGGGGTGTCACCAAGTGAAGTGACGCCAGGACAGTCTAAGCAAATGGGGGAAAACAGTAACTAAGTAGATGGAAAGGAAGTGACCAGAACTGCTACTGGGTGGATCAGGTCTTCCCCCAGGGGATGGAGGTTGGGAGGTAACTTGTTCTTCACCGCCCAGTCAGTGAGAGTTTTAAGACCATACCCCTCCTGAGACTCACTCATCAACTCCTGAGAACTAGAAATATCCATCATTTAAACTTTTGTCAGCTTCCAATTTCATAAAAACAAGCTAAGGAAGAGTAAATTGTGGAGGTGGTTGGGAAAGAGACACAGCTTGACCTGAGTGAGGTGGGTTCAAATATCTCTTATCTAACCCTCTTATCTAAACTCCCACCAAGCACATCCCCCACCATGACCCTATGCTGGTCCATTTCAGACCTATCCATTGTTCCTTCTGCTGTTCCCTGCTCTGGCTTCTGTTAGAGTCAGGCCTTCTTGTCCTCAGCTAGCATACTGAGAACCATACCATGGAATTTACCCATTGCTTTATGTGGTTTATTGCTTTCTGTGTGATTCCTTTGTCTTCCCAAACGAGGTTTTAAGCTGCTTGCAAAGAAAGACTACATCATTTATCTTTCCTAAATTATTTCATGACACCTGGTAGAGTCTATATAAACAATGGCACAATGGCTGTTTGATTGAGGGATTAAGAATGGATCCCAAGCCATGATAAGATATTAACACAGTTCTGGTGGCCATTTTTCCATTCTGATGATCACATTTCCCATAATTTACCTGTACCCAACGGCCCCATCATAGACAGAATCATTCAGATAAATGATGGAGCCTCCGGGCAGAACAAACTGCTGTCCAGCTGGAGCATTGTAGGACACCAGGCCATCTGCCGGAGGAAACACAGAGGTGTCAGTGCCTTGGAAGGAGAAGCTCTGCCACTCAGACCACTCTCCTAGAGAGCGACCCGAGGCTTCCAGGGTGCCCATCCAGCACATGTCTAGCCAGGGCTCAATCTGGACACACAGGAACACTGCTCCGTGTGGTCAGCACAGTGACCCTGGATGTGTTCCTCCAGGGACGGGGCACTGAGCCCTGGGGGGGCAAATGGATGCCTTTCCTAAATCTCACCAAGAGGAATCCCTTCATTCTGGGGATGGCCAATTCCCTCCTTTCTGATTTCATTGACTTCATTCCCCAGGGGTGGGGGTCGTTAAGACATTTGCTCCAAAGACCTACCCAGCCAGACACAGCCATAAAGCTCCACCCTCATGCACACGTTCATGGAGTGGTCGGTGACCGGAATGAAGCGCACAAATCTGGCCACGATGGGTGGCTCCAAGTCCTTCAGGAAAATGTCATAGGGGTTGCTGTTTCCATCTAACACCTGGAGGAGGAGGATGAAGAGGAAGAGGAGGAGGAGGAAGAGAAGGTAGAGGAGGATAATGACAAAGAGGAGGAGGAGGAAGGGAAGGTAGAGGAGGAGGAGGAAGAGGAACAGGAGGAAGAGGAAGAGGAGGAAGAGAAGGAGGCGGAGGAGGAAGAGGAGGAGGATGAAGAGGAAGAAGAGGAAGAGAAGGTAGAGGAGGAGGAGGAAGAGGAGGAGGAAGAGAAGGTAGAGGAGGAGGAGGAAAAGGAGGAGGAGGAAGAAGAGGAGGAGAAGGAGGAGGGGAGGAGAAGGAGGAGGAGGAGAAGCAGGAGAGAGGAAACACTGTGAGTCATGCTGACTCTTCCTCATCCCCCCGCCATCACTCTTTGATGGACCTTCTCTCTGATTCAAGTTGCAGAACGCATCCATCCGCTTTCTCTGCGGCCTCATTGCTCCTCTCTGTGCCCTCCCCAGCCCCTCCTGCGGGCCACACATCTGCCAGGCACAGGGACACCCACTCTGACACAGACGACCTCGAACCTGCTCTTCTAGCTTAAATGCAGCACAGCCCAGGCCACCCCGGGGCAGCTCGTCTCTTCTTCCTACCTGCTTCCCGTGCCGGTTCCTCCAGGACACCCAGCGAGTGCTGTCCCGACTGTAAGTGATCTTGTACATGGGAGCAAACTCGATGCCGTGGCCTCCAGCGTGGCGCCCCTGGGTCCCCACCAGCGTGATGAAGTGCAGGGTGCGCAAGTCGATCTGCAGAAACTCCTTCAGGTCATCGGGCTCCACTGGGATCTCAGGGCACCAGGCTCCGTCCCCTTCTTCTGAGTCCAGCCTTGACAGACAGGGTTGGGGAGACAAGAGCGCCCTGGAACTCGAGCTGCTTACCAACCACAGCAGGAAAGTCCTGTGCCCAGGGCAGCGGGTTCTGGGAGCCCAGTCCAGATGTTTCTCTCCGTCCATCTGATGGCAGCCACAGTCACAGTCACAGGGGTGAGTTCCTTCCCCCGGTCATCAGAGCCCCCAAAAGACTTGCCACCAGGTAGCTAAGACTTCAGGGGATGTGTAGCCTTTATTTCCATTCTGATTCAGAGGGACATGAACCCCCTTCTACCCTCTGCAGCCCACTGAGTCATTCTGTTACCCGCCCACATACACATTCTCACAGAGCAAGGCTGCCTTTGCCCGCAGGGATGCCCGGCTATGCCAGGGCTTCAGGTGCGGTCCATCTGCAGCGCAGTTTGTGCAAGGAATGCAGTGGGATTTTAACCAGCGGGTCAGGAGCTGCCAGCCTAATGCGGAGGGTAAGAGTGCGTTTGGGTGCCAGAGAAGACTCCAGTTCCATTACATTCCCTCCTGGCTTAGCTTTCAGTGAGTGAAACAGTGAAATCAGCCTAAGCTTCCCTTGGGGACCCTCCTGTCACATTCCACCTTAACTGGAATGTCCCCTTTCTCACAATGTCACCTGCTCAGCGTTGCCTTTCCCAGTGCCATCAGCTGGCCTGAGATAGAAGCTAGGGAGCAGGCTGAACAGGTTTGCTCTTGTGGCCAATGCCATTTTAAGAGAAATGAGTGCTTTATGCCAAAAGACATGGATTCCACGAGGAGGATTAGGCCCAAAGAAGCAGAGTCATTTTTGACAAAGTTTGTTGCTTCCAAGGGATCTTGTTACTCGACCACAAGGAACCAATGACACCATTCAGCCCACGGGGCGCCCGTCTGTGTGAAGGGAACGTGCCGGGGCCTCACGTTCACATCTTTATGGTCCCAGACGTCACAGGCAAGGGGAGCAGCACCCACTCCAGTGTCCCCGCAAAGCTACCCTGCTGTCCGTGTGAGGGGAGAGTGGCCCGTCCCCTGAGTCTGTGTGCCGTGGGGCCAGAGGCTCTGGGGCTCCTGCTTGGAACAGGGTCGCCAGACCAGCACACGCTGCCAAGCCCCTAAGTCTCTCCCTGCAAACACACAGAGCAGCACAGCACCAGTGTGCCCTGGCCAGCGTGGCAGGACACCTTCCCCACCTCCCAGTGGGGGACCCCACCCTCCCGGATCCCCGAGTCGGATCCTGTGCCCAGAGTGCAGGTTTTCCTGGGGTGACCTCCTCACCTTCCATACTTGGCAGCGGTGGATTCTGACCACTGGCTGGAGGCTGTGATGTCCTCATCTGGGATGTGACCTCCTGACATGCCCAGAGGGTAGCGGCAAACGGCTGGACCAAGAGAAACCGAGAAGAGAGGACACAGTCATTCTGATTCCCAGATACTCTGGGAAGAATGGATGCTTACTGGATAGGGAGGAAGAGGACTGGAGTCTTCTTAAGTTGCTCCACGATCCCAGCCGGGCTGTCTGCCTCTCAGGCTGTCCTCTAGCCCTGTCTCCAAGCTCGCTCATATACCACGCTCAACCCAGGCCTCGGCCCACCCATCTTTGGTTAAAACTCTGACAAGTGATGTAGCATCACGGAACGTGTTGGTAGCACCTTCTGTTTGGCACCCACTTCATGCCCCCTGGCCCCTTATTCGCCCTTCTCTTCCCTTCCCCCACTGCTAGTCACCCCATCAACACAAGCGACCCCCATGAGCTGCCGCATTTCTTTCCCAAATGTGGAGCAAAGCCCACCCTTGGCTTTGAGGATGGGATTGAGCACACAGTACTGGCCCTCCGCACTATGTTTTGGTCTCTAGCTGAAAATATTCCATCCTGGTGTGCACGCCCAGTAGCAGTTAGGTCTGCTGCCTCCAACGCATCATAGTCCACATGCATCCCAAGGACCCGGGTCCATGTCCCAGGGCCAGGGAGGAACAACCAGGATGAACAACTCACTAAAATAAAGTGCTTCTTCTTCCTCTCTCTTTCTGCCGGCCTGCCTCTGCTCGCCTTCATCCCTCCTGCACCTTTCCTTTAGAAAACATAATAACAAGTTCTGGAAATGGATTTCCTTTTCCAAGCAAGAGAGAGTAACCAAGACGGATTGACTCTCCTGGGCATAACAACTAACAAGATGGACAAGGCGTAAGAACACGTGGGTTTCCACGTAATGAAGATTTGAGAGCACGGGCAGCACACACCCCACTCCTGGAAATGGGAAACAAGGTGAAAACATGAATCCAGCAACTGCACAGCCCGGTGCCAGAGTGTGCGGGCTGCAGTCCACGAGGGAGACCTGAGATCGGGGGAGCCTGGTCTGGGACAATGAGGAGACTCTGGAGAGGTTATGGGGAGAGGTTCAGGGGACTAAAGCTCGCAGCACACAGGGTCAGCAGATAAATCACAAGATTCCTCAGGAAACGCACATTTCAGGTGAAAAATGAATAATGTTCTAGCAGGTCCCATGCAACTAAAACAAATCTCAGCAAGTGAAGACACAGGGAACCAAAACCTGGAATGAGAAAAAGGCAGCTATCAAAGTGATTCAGAGCTAATCTAGAAGTGGGAACTGGAAAAGACAGCAACAGACAGTTATAACTGCATGGCATTGCTCCGAAGAAAAGGAGACCTGTAAATGAGAGAAGAAAGAGGTGAGTCATTTTCTGGAGAGAAATGTGTGAGATGAAAGACATCAGATGGGATTAGAGGTAGATGAGACATTGAGGAAACTGTTAGTGAGCTTAAGGGAGCCACCATCCAAAATGAACCTGACAAAAAGAGAACCAGTCAATCCATCCACAAAAATAGCACAAATAGTAAGTCCTAGAGAATGCAGGTAATACAGACAATATTGTGTTATAACCACCAAACTTGTAAAGAGAGTAGAACTGAATCATTCCAACCACTGGAAAGAAATAATAATTATGTGACAGAGGGGCTCATTGTCACAGGGTATATATACATTCTTGCAAAGTACACACACAATAGTTACCAAGACAGATCATATTCCCGGCCATAAAACAAGTAACAAGACATTGTAAGTGGTTTGATTCATACCAAGTATGTTCTCTGATCATAATGCAATGGCAGTGTTTAGAAACAAATAATGGAAAGATACCTAGAAAATTCCCCAAGTATTTCAAACAAAATAAACACCCTTCTAAGTAGGCCCTAGAGCAAAGAAGAAATCAAAAGGGAAATTAAAAAGTACTCTTTTACTATAAAAGAAAGAAACATAACATAATTAAGTGTGTGTACACTATTTGAAAAGTGGTTATGGGAAAATTCCCACGCTAAAAACCTATTAGAAAAATGGAAAGGCCTCAGAACAATGACTCAGCTTTTCCCCAAAGAAACTAGAAAGAATAGAGTAAATTAAATACAAAGTAATTATGAGAGAGACAAATATATTAATGGAAATCAATTAAATAGAAAACAACAAAACAACAGCAAAACTCAATAAAACCTGGTTCTTAAGTGAGACTTTAAAAATAGGCTGTTATGCGCCCCGTGGGTTAGTGGTTAGGTCCACAGCCTCAGGCTAGGAAGGTCCAAGAAGACCCCAAGAATTCAGATTCACAATCTGGGATTGGTGGGGAACCAACCAAAATGAACAACTAAATAAAATAAAGTGCTTCTTCCTTCTGTCTTCCTGCCTGCCTGCTTTTATTCCTGCCTGCACCTTTCCTTTAAAGAAGGAGGCAGGGACCTCAAATCTCTAACCAGATTGATGAGAGCGGTGGAGACACACTAGTTCACTCACACACGCAGGGAGCAGTTGTGACCCCACAGCTAATCAGGAGAGGGTGGGACCCAGGTCACAGTTCAGAGTCCAGATCCTAAGCTCATCTCAGCACAAATGGTGACCCCCCCAACTCCAGGGAGGCGCTGGGTCAGCGGGAGGGCTCCCTGTCCCTCCCCTCTGCGTGTCCCCCTCCTAGCCCTGCCCCAGCACGGATTAAGCACTTCCTAGCTTTGTTAACTCACACACACAATTCTTTGGGCACCGTGGGGATACGGCGATGACAGAGCACAGTGACCATGCCGCACGGTCCACACTCCAGAGTGGGAAACAGACAGAAAGAACATAAATGTCACGGGAGAGAAGATGGTGAATGTCTGAAGAAAACAGCACTGAGAGAACAGGAGCACGTATGTGTGAGGCCGAGGGCCCAGTGTCAGGTCTCAGCCGGCCAGCAGAGACCCACAGGGGCGGGGACATGGCCTGGGAAGCCAGCATTCCAGGCTGCTTTCGGTGCACACAGAGGTCAGAAGTCAGAGGTTGAAGGTCAAGGTACCGAAACTGGAAGGAGAGCTTGGGCGATGCTCTAGCCTTCTCCTTGTACGTTCGTGATTTCAGGTCAATGCACACAGGTGCTTTGGAGGGAGAATGGCATCAGTGCTTCCCCCACAATTTCCCCTCCCTCTGACATCATACACTTTTATTCTCTCTCATAGCGTTAGACACACAGCACTTTGTAAAGTCAGGATTTGTGAGCTCTGTCTCCCTTCAGATGGCAAAGTCTTTGAAAAGAATAAATGAACAAAAGTTTATTCCTATTCCAAATAGGAATGGTCTACTTGATCAACTTTTATTTCATGAACATCAGGAGAGAAAAGATGCCCAAAATATTTGTTGAAGTAAGATAAGCTTTACTTCATAGATAGATAAGAACAAAGATGGATAAAATCCAGTGTTGCTCCAAATCTCATCCCTCACTCTTTCCCATTTCAGCCAATTCCTGTTTCCAATTACTCCAGCCAAACATCTGAGACCTGACCCCTTTCTACTCCATATCCAGCCCAACAGCTGATAGGAAATCTTCTTGGTGACCCTCAGATTTCCGTATCCCACTGCTTCTTCCCAAATATTCACTTCCATTCCAGACCACTCATGTCTGTCGTGGGACTAAGGGTGGTCTCCACTCACTGCCGTCCCTCTGTGCGCCTCACCACATCTACTTATTAAAATGCAAGTCAGATCACATGCCCTCCTGCTCGAAGTCCTCCAGTCACTTCCCATCTCGTCAAAATAAAGTCAGAAATCCTCTCCCTGTCTCCAGGGCCCTGCGTGACCTCTTCCTGGCTGTCCCTGACCAAGTCCCATCCTGCTGTCCCATCGGATCAGCCCCCCTGAGGATACGTCTTCTTCAGAAATTCATGCTGTTGCCGGAGCATTTAATTTAGCCAAGCAATAACAAATCATAAGGTCCAGGAAAGACAAGTGGAATTTCATAGTTGCCTTTTTCCACTTGTGGACCCCTCTGAAGTCTGAACGCCTCTGGTAAGCCAGTAGTGAGGCTGAGTTTAACATACGTGTGTGTGTGTGTGTGTGTGTGTGTGTGTGTGTGTTATTCCTTAGAGGCACTTGGAGCAAGATCCACCTTAGAGTCAGCAGTCTCAGTGAAATACAGCAATAATAATATCCACTTAGGAGCATTGTCACATGTCTGGCAATGTGATACGCTTTCTCACTCGTTATTTCATGCTTCTCATTAATCACTCGTTTTACACTTAGGCATTTAAGTAACTGGCCAAGGCCTTCACTGAATGGATGCTAACTCAGTACGGAATCTGACTCTAAGGACTGAGACCTCCCTCAACCAGACAACCGCTGATAATCAGAAGATTTCAGACCCACTCTTGGTGCCCCACTCACAGCACATGGGATCAGAGCAAACTCCCAGCTGTCAGTGCCCCCAGGGGACAGCAAGGGGACATTCTCTCAAACAGTGGCTCCCCAAAGGCAATCCTTGGATCCATGACTTTAGAATCACTTGGGAAGACTCTAGAACACACCTAGAGATTTTTCTCTGGTTTATCTGAAGCTCAGCAAAGTCACCTGAACCTCTGCTCACTTCTTAAATTCCTCTGGTGATTCTGCCTTGTGGCCTGGCTCCAGGACCCCTGCTTCCCATGTCTCCCACCTACACAAATGATGGCTCCCTGGGCCGGACCTGGCAGCCCAAGAAATCTGCAGTCACAGCCCAAGGGCCACACCGGGCCATCACACAGCTCCAGTCACTGGACTGCGAGTATCATGAGAAACATACTTCTCGGAAGATCTCAAGTAAACCAGAAATGGGGACGAGGGCTGCATCGTGTGAGTCATGATGCTGTTGAAATGACTTCCCACCAAGCCTGTGTCATCCTGGGAACAGTCACCAAGTCTGAGAGCGAGGCCACGGCCTCAAGGAAACACTTTAGTCTCACGACATGCCCTGGGCTCAGGAATTCTTTTCGTTTTGTGTTGTAACTAAACCCATATCTGACTTCAGAGAGTGGAGGGGAGAGGTAGGAGGGGGAAGGATAGGGGAGAGGGGAGAGGAGGAGAAAGGAGGGGAGGGGACAGAGAAACAGAGAGAGACAGAGACAGAGTGAGACAGAGGCAGAGGGAGACAGAGACCATGAGACAGAGACAAAGACAGAGACAGAGATGCCACTCTCCAGCGTCAAAGGAGTGCCAGCTTCCTCCCCAAAGACTCCTTCTTTCACAGCCTGGGCACTGGACTGTGTGCCTCAGAACCAACGGCACCTGAGGGACTAGGGGTGAGACAAGGTTCAGTTCTGCACATAAAGAGAAGGTTGAATTGTCAGCGGCCCTCCCTGCCTCCCAGCCACACCAAGCATGGAGCAGCAATCCTGGCCTTTGAGAGTCAACCAGCCCATCAGCAAAGCCCACACATTCTACACAGGTCCCAAGAGCAGCTAATCTCTCCTCCTCCCCAATTCGGCGTGCACGCAGTCTTAGCTACCTCTTCTGTGGATACTGTGACACCCCCTCAGGAGTGTGTTTCCCAAAAACTTCCTCTGGCACCAACCTTCTAGCCTTTCTCCAAGCTGCTCAGCATAGTATGACCTTGTGACCTTCATGGTGGGCCTCAGCCTAGCCCTTCTCTGGGGCCCATCCACACTTCTGCTCTCTCTATCCCAGCCTGCAGGACTTACTACAACTTCACAAATGCACAGAGAACCTTCCAGCTTCAAGGTCTCTTTGCATGGGATTTCCCCTCTATCTGGAATGTTCTTCTACATTCTTTGCTTGATAACTCCTACACATCCTCCATCTCTACATATCACCCACCTGCCAGGGAGCCCCTCCAAGCCCCTTTGGTAAATTAGAAATCTCTGCTGTAAACTCTTACAATACACTGGTTTTCCTTCAGAGCACTCCTCACAATTGTGAACACTGTTCATTCTGGTCTCTACTAAACACTTGGAGCCTTGAGGATTGGGGTTCGGTCAACCTTCATCTCGATCGTGTCCCCAGTTTCTGGCAGCATGCCTGGCATTAATTGAACACTCAATAAATATTCTGCTGAAAAAGTGATAAAAGAAAGAGTTTTTAGTCTATCACAGACCTTCAAAATAAAGAGCTGAGAAGTCAGGCAAAGGTCAGCATGACCGATGACGGTGAAGCAGGAATGGGACGTGACAACTTTGTTACATGTCTGGGTCATTCCATGCTTTACTGCAGCCTATCTGTGTGTTGATGTCACTACCTAACATATGCAATTATTTAGTAACTGCTTGTGGTTTTATTTAAGAACTAAGTCCCTGCTATGGTTGAACCAGCAGAAGAAACGAACGACGATAGATTTTTATAATCAAATAGGCACCCAAACATCTATGTGGCAATAACTCTGACCAGCGTTACTCTTTCAGGCAGACTGACAAAGCTAAGACATGATATCAGGTAAAGCAATGGTTGGGGGTTTTGGGGGGAACCCCTTCACCAGGGCTCTCTGATTTCACGGTGTTTACTCAGCTCCTCCTTGAAATTGGGAGCAATTTTGAGAGTAGCATCAAGTCAGAGTCTTCCATTGCCACCTCCCCACCTCCCCACACGTGGCAGCCATTCAGCGCTCAACACGTATTTGGCAACTGAAGAAGTCGATGAAAAGGTAAAGAGCTGGATGGAGGGGTAGAAGGATGGAAGCCAGGAGGGATGAGCTGTGAACTTCACCACGTGTTCAACTCTGGAGGCAGGTACTGTAGTTGGTTACCCTCCAAGTATGTGGGCCTACTAGGTGCACAGCACGTGATTGCTGAAGAAATGCCAAGCTAAGCTGCCTGTCAAGAGACAGTGCCTTCCTCAGCAGGGGCAAATTTGTCAGAGTGAGTCCCACCATGTTCCCAGAACAGAGTGAGCAGCAGCAGTGCCCTGCCCAGGGTCTTGTGGGCATTCACCTGAGAGAACAGACACTCTGGCATGAATACAGGTCCCAGGAAAGCTAGCCAACTGTGCTGAGGAGAGAGCCCAGGTATTGGTGAGCAGAGAGGGTAGGTAAAGGTAGGAATACCCCTTAAGCATTGATGGGTTTCCCCAGCTCGACGTCAGGGCAAGGTTCTGGGCCGCATATCTTACACACCTTCTTCAGTCAAGGAGGTGGAGTCGAAGTTTAGAGAATGGGACCAAAGAATAGAAGAATGAGGGGAGGGAATACAGAGATAAGAACCCTCAAGCACCCATTGGGAAGAGCAGTGCGGTCCACCGGCAAGGGCGCAGGATGTGGACCAGTTGGTCTTGGATGGCCTTTCTCATCCTACTGGGTCTCTGGAACGAAGGTCGCTAACATGGCGCCTCTCAGCAGCATGTGTGGTTTCCTACTGAACATGCCTATTTGGGGTAAACTTCCGTGGAAGGAAGCCCAGCCAAGAAGAAGACTTGGGAGTGCCAAGTAGACCCAGGTCCTACGTGTCAGGCTTCCTCCATGCCCCAAGTCCACATCAGCATCTGTGAGACTCACCTGTTTCTCTCTGGGCACCATGTTGGGAATCTAACAAGGGAACCTGAAATCAAGGTGAGGAAGAGCCAGAGACCCAGCAGCGAAGACCTGCCTCCTGACTTTGCCTGCTGAGCTGTCATGATGGTTTCCTGACACTTCTGCTCCCACCATCTCCTGGGCAGAGAAGCCAACTCCCTCTTGCAGATTCCCTGAGTGGAAAACTACCAGCTGCGGCTGCTGCATGCCAGGCGGGGCCTCCCTCCGATCCGGGAGCTGCTGGGCCCTGGCAGGCAGGCCGAGGACAAGCAGCTGCTACCAGGCCCTAGCTTCCCAAGAACAATTTTCACAGGATGCTGCCAAGGCTGAGAGCTTGAAAGGGCTCTTTCTTGTTCATGTGTTTACTGTGGCACTGGCTGCCCAGAGCACAGGCTCCCCGTCAAAGAAGGTTCTATATGTACTTCCCAGAAAACACACGCACGGACACGTGAGGCCTGGGGTGCAGAGGGCGGGAACAGGCCATGGGGCACAGGCAAGGCAGGACTCACTGGGGTTACTGAAGTCAGTCCCGGGACCCCTAACAGTCTATGGTCTAATGGAATATCTGCATGATCATAAAACCTGAGTACCAGGAAGGGACTTCAGGAAGCCAACCCTTTCCCTGAATGCATGGTAAAGAGCAGAAACTCTGAGTCCCAGAGAGGCAAACTGACTTACTCCAGACACACAGCAGATTAGTGTGACCAGGACTGAAATTCTGATCTCATCACTGGTTCCTCCTTCTTCCAATTTCAGAAAGACAAGGGGACCTGATTAAAGGAGTTACCACTCAGCTTGGGCCCCTGCTCACCAAAGCTCGACATCAGATTGGCTCACAGGGCTGGAAAACACCTATATATTTACAGGTTCCAGGAAGATGATTTGGTTCCTGCAGGTACAACAGCATTTTGCCAAGACCTCTTCTGCTAGGGTGAAATTCCCCTAGAATAACCCTTTTCTTAGAAGCCCAAAATGCTTTCAGAAGCAATGATTGTAGCGCTCCATAGAGGATTTCAAGGTGCCGAAGCAAGGGACAGAGCAGAGAGATTCTTCTTCCTGGGTAACAGGGTCCATGAAGGCACTGCCATATGAAAACACAGTCTTCCCTTCAGCAAGGAGGGAAGCCAAAGGCGCAGCCAGGTACCGATGAAGGTCAGGAGTTGAGAGGAAAACAGGGCATGGTTTGGAGTCGAAGCAGGCCTATGCTGAAAACCTAATTCTGCCACATCCACATTACAGGATCCCCAGAAGACTCACTAAAGCCACTCAGAACCTGCATTTCCTGGTCTTTAATCATCTCACCAAAGCAGCATTCTGTAGAGATGTAATAGAATGTATGCAAAGAATGCAGCACAGCTCGCCGAGTGTAAGAGAGCTCAGGAGATGATCTCTAGGAGTAACAATGAAAACAACTCAATGTTATAGTCTTTCCTGCAGTAATTCAGAGCCTGTATGTGGCCTTGGGACAGCTACTCGGGTCTCTCGGTTTATTAGTAATAACAGTACTGTTTATAGGAATGTGGTAAGGAAGTGTGAGTTAATACATGTCAAGTACTTAGAGCAGCAATATTTACTAAAGATTGGGTATTATTTATAATTATTTTTATTCTGACTCAGTCTAAAAAAATAGGCTGGAGTTGACTTCCAAGGTTGTGTAAGATACTGAATGAATGAATGAATGAATGAGTGAAGACATATGGGCTAAAGGGAAAGAAAACAGGGACCACAAGATATTTAAGCTAGAGCTACAGTTGACATCCAAATATATTCCATTTGGCGCTACACCCTTTGTTAGTGATGGTTCTCAAATGTGGTTTGGAACTTCCTACTCACTAAGATCAGGCTTTATGCTAGAACTCAGGTTAATATCCAGCTTAGGTTTAGGATTTACTCCAATGCCTAGCATCACCATCATTTTATAGGAAACTATTCTTAAATGTATAATAATTACACACAGATGTTGGTTTACAATGACATACACCTTAAGCTTATGTAATGTTATGATGCAACGTTCCTTCAATAAAATTTAAAAAGAAAGAGGAAAGTATTCTTTAGGGCTCCTTCTCAGCTTCCTCACATCTTTAAGAGATCAAATCTCACTTGGTATAATTTAGGTCTTTTTTACAGGAAAATGCAGAGAAGTCAGGTTGCCCCTCTCAGTCCTACACGCATGTGCAGTCCAGAGAAGCCAAGCTCTGGGAGAGAATCGGTCACACGTACACAGATCCTCACACAGCAAGGAAGACAAAGGCCAAAGTCATAAACATTTGTGAAGCAAGTAAAATACTGCATATTGTTGCAGAACTCACCGCTTCCCACATAAGCCCCAGCAAAAAAAAAAAAAAAAAAAAAAAATTTGTTTTGAGTCTTTTTCCTTTACTATGTGTCCAAACCACAAAAAATTCTGGGAGGTCCATCTCTCCATCTCCAGCTCTGCAGAGGCCTGCTGGCTAAGACTACAGGCTAAGTCAACAATCACCACTCTTCTCCCCAGAAAAAAGCCAGCCGGGGGTACACTCACGGGGTGTGGGGCCCTGCGTCCCTAGAAGTCAGCACGGCCAGCTCTGGGGCTGGGAGAAGTTCCATTGCCCACAAGTCACTTGAGTCTCCTTTGAGACCAGAGGGACACTAATGGTCATAATCGATTCCTGTTCTCTTTCTTCCTCTACCAGCTGGTTGAGAGAAACGATTGATTGGTGATCTGTAGTGCTTGGATGATTTTAAAGTCCTTTTCTTCCAAAAATAACAGATCACACCCTTGATATTTGCATCTAACCCTCCAAAGTCCATTCATTCCTTGGTCTGATTATGTCCCCTGCAGTCACCTGGTGAGGACAGGGGGAAGGACAGCAAAATGAGGCACAGAGGTTCACACCAAGTCACCAAGCTGGAGACACAGAGCTGGAAGGCAATCTCTCTTGCTTTCCGTCACCACCTGACGTCTATTCACCAGGCCATACAGTCAGCACACCGCATCGTCTCAGTATGTGCGCTCAGGTTCAGGGTGGGGACAACCTGGACCAAGGACCCAGGGAGGCTTAGTGTCATGAGCTGTGGACCGTCCTGCGTCCCACCCGGTTTGGGATCTGAGAGCAGAAGGATGCTGCTCCCGGGAGGCGGTCAGGCGGGGCACTTTGTTATTCCTGGTGAAGACCAAGTCTTAGATCACAACACACCTGTCACACGCCAAGGAACCCAGAACGCTGTGGTTCCTCTGTGGGTGCCCCCAAGTCTCTCCTTTGTCCACGTGACCCAATAGTGACAGCCATCCTCACCCTTTAGATGTTCTGTGTCAGCCTTGGTGTCTTTCTTAAACGCCGTGTCTTCCTCCCTTCACCCGGTCTGGCAGGAGCCTTCACGTACCTGCAGCACCTCGACCGCACAGCTCGGCTGGGACCTGGATGCTGGCACCTGACTCCATGAGTCCCACTCCGGAGGCAGCGAGCACACAGCCGGACTGTGCCGTCCTCGCTGGAGGGGCCTCTGTGAATGGGGAGTTAGATTCCTGCATCCCTCACACCACCTTGAAGGTGGGCTTGCTGACAGCACTGGGGATGGTTCCAGGATCCGCGAAGCACTCAGCAAGCAGGAAAGGCTTCTTCTGTGAGCTCGCACCTGGTTCTCCCTGTTTGGTAACCAAAGGTGCGAGGGGCAGAGGCGTGTCTGCATCCCCACAGAGGATGCTTCTCCCGCAGGAAGGAGAGCAGAGCTGCCTCAGGACAGACCACAGACACATGGCAGGAGGCCCACTCACCTGAGGACCCTCACTTCACTCTGCTGGGGATCTCTCAGCCACCACACATGCACCACACACCACACACGCACCACACACCACACACACACACACCACACACCCTGCCCTCCAGCTGTTAAGGAGGAACAGGACACCAGGGTCTCAGTCCCCTTCCACATGAGCCGCCCAGGACTCTAGCTGTCTGGACCTTGAGACTCGCTGGCTTGCAGGGTGGTGTGGAAAGAGCAAGGTTCCTTGATGATCCTGGGCCAGCACGAAGGCACCCGTTCTGGAACCCCAAAGCCTAACGTCTCTGAGCCCCTTTCTCAGGAGGGTCTGGACAGCCCGCCGGTGCCCTCCTCCAGAAGGGACGATGCAGGATGCAGGCGGGACCCCTGCCGACCCCGTGCCGTGCTCACTAATGCCACGCCCAGTGCGGTCACACGCCACGTGAAGAAAGTGGTCACCACCCTGTGACCTTCACACTGGTGGTTCTGGCTGGGTGAGTTCAGAGCCCTGGCAGGAAAGCCACTGGTGCTGGCCCACTGGCCACTGACACAGTGATTCCAGCTCTGGATGGGGGGCCTGCCGGCTGGTCACACCCTTGCCAACGTGTTCCTCCCCAGGCTGGAGCCTGAGGGCACCTGTCCATGGAGGCACGTCAGCTCTGAGTCCACCAGCCCCAGCCCAAGTTGGGAGAGAGGAGGAACTTGACCCCAGGTACCACAGGATGTGGGGACAGCAGTGCCCATGTCCCTCCCAACCTCAGTCTGAAATGCTGCCGCGACCACCTCTAGACAAAATGATACCCCATGGTGAAGCTCCCCAAGGTAGGCCATGCAGGGTCTGCACACAGCCTGTAACAGGGGGCATTTTGTGGTTTGATAAAGAATAATTATCATGACTCCCTAGTGGTGTAGGGCTGGGCGGAGTCCACACACATCCCAAGGTCCTGGGTTCGCGATCCTGTCACTGGTGAGAACCATGAAGACGAACAACTAAATAAAAGACAGTGCTTCTTCCTCCTCTCTCTCCTGCCTGCCTGCCTCTGCTCTCCTTCACTCCTGCCTGCACCTTTCCTTTGAAAGAAATTTGTAACAACTTTCTCCTAGATCCTTAGCCTCAAAGGCAAGATTCCCCTGTAAGGTTCAGATGCAGGTGTCTGAGGCTGGGAAGTGGCAGATCACTGGAAACCCACCACCTTTCTAACAAAGAACAGCTGTGAACGTCCAGAACCGTGTCCCCAAGCACAGAGCCCATCAGTATCTTCCAACCTGAGCGTCGGCCTCCCAGCCCCTCAAAATCTCAGGAAATTTCTGACAGAAAGCATCTCGTGGATGATCTATCTAATGCAATGTCATCTCTCAGGTGGAAGGATTGGGAATCACACAGAACAGTGCAAGGGCTGCCTCGCATCATGCAGGTAACTTAAGACCAAGAAAGCAGTGTAACTAGTGCTGCTCTTCATAGATTTCTAAGAGCTCAGTATTTTCCAGAGCTCAGACATCAGAATGTTCCAACAACAGCCAAACAATAGGCTGATTTGTAGAAACTGTTTTCAGAAGTTATCGGTATGCTTGATATGAATGCATGACCCTCCTGAATCATGAGTTGATCCCAGGAAATGCCGCAGTCTTTTCCAGTGATGTCTCCCTTGAATGGGCAGTCATCAGGTCCCTGTCCCTGGTCCCCTACAACTGGAGGATGGCTAGTCACACTTCCCACACTTAGGACTGTAGACACACACCTGCGTGTCAGCATTTCCCACGTGGACTTTCATAGCTTCCACTGCAGCTCAGGTAACTGCCCCCTGCACGTTGCCATCAGGGCAGACGCAGTGACCCCAGGCGCCCTCCACCTGCTGTGCTGAAGTATCAGAGCTCTGGGGTCTCCACCCCTGGATCTCCTACCTGCACCCCACCAGTACGGCCCACAGCCCCCACCTGCAGAAGACTGGCAACCTCAAATAATAGATAAAGTCTCTAAATATCAGCCCTAGCGTCACTCTCAGCCTGTTTGATTATTTTTCTAGATATTAATATTAATATCAAATATCCGTTATATCTAGTATCAACAAAGTCTGGCTAATAGAAGGTTCGTTGATCAACAGGCGTGGTAAAAGCTTCAAAACAAGCTTAAACTAATGAACTGGGTTCAGACGTTACATTGGTATTTGAGTTCAATGCTCAGCCTGTTATTATTGGCCAACCAATGCTTTATAATCAATAATGTATTAAGATATAGCTCCATTGCTTAAGAGTTGTCTGTACAGAAGATTTGTTCATAACCCAGTTCTCCTGACTTAAATCCGACCTTCCAGCTGTTTCACCCTGTGGCCAGCCTGCAGGGGGACCCTGATCAAGAGTTCCCTGTTACCTTCAGTTTTCTCTAGACACCAGCAAAGGCTTCCGAAAAGTCAGCCTTAAACCAGCATGCGTTTAGGATGCACCTGCTCTTCAAGTCACCAAAGACCTTGGGTTCCAAACTCACTGGACATAATTTCTCATTGCTCCAACTCGACTTGGTAAAACAGAAGAGATGGCAGAGCGAAGAATCGGTCTTTCCACATCCCCCAACTATTCTGGTTTCCTGTAAAGATCTTGGCAGGTCAAGACTGTTTCTTTTCCTCTGGCACAAAGAGTCATCAGAAGCTGCATTGAATTGACTCCAGGAAAAGGGTGGAAGCTGTTTTAAGGAGAGCTATTGTCTGTCTCCAAACCGCTGACCCAGCAGGGTCTTCTCATAGAGGTGTAGGCTTCGGAAGCTCTTGCTTTAGTTGTTTAATGTCTTCGGGTCACATGTGTCTCCATGTCACACTTGTATCCATGGAAATACCAAGCACCAAAACACTCTCCATCTGTGATTCTTCTCTGGAGACCAAAGCAGAGCAGAAGACACTGTCTTGTCAAGTGGAATAGGAGGCAGTCAAACTTCAACCCAGCGAAGGGAGGGGAGCAGAAAAAGAAAACATGGCTCCCAGGTTCTGGTTCCCAGAGCACTTGCTGAGCGCATTACAAAGGTGTGACAAGGCGCTGGTTTACTGACTCGGTAAATCTCTGATTTCACGGGATTTTGACGCTATTTACATTGGGGGCAGGTATAAAGAATATTCAGTGGAAATGGAATTTTTGTAAGAGAGGGTGAGCACTTTCACCAGGGCACCTGTTGTGTGAGGAGGACAAAGTGAAAATGTCCTCAGGACCCAAAACAGCAGCGAGCAGTGCGACTCTCACACTGCTCTGGGTGTACACTGATAACCTCACTCTGGAACATTCTTTGGCAGTATGTAGAAAAGCAGATCATACGTAACACATAACCCAACAATTCCCCTTCTAAGTGTAGACCCCAAAGAATGGAGCGCACCCCCCGACAAAAGGCCTGCCCAAGAATGATGATGGATTGTTCCTTCGCAAGGGACCCAAACTGCAGAGAATCCAAATCCAAATTCCCACTCAAGTGGACTGGATCCATGCAATATTCAAATGGATTCCTAAGCAATAGTGACAGCCAGCAGTGGCCCATGGGTAGCAGTAATATGGATGAATATCGTAAACAAAGCATGGGGTGAAGGAAATCAGAGACCAAAGAATGGTTAGGAGTCCTGTGAGTCCATTATAGAAAGAACGAACCAGCAGAAGGGACCTGCACTGCTAGAGCAGAATGCACCCCTGGGGTGTGGCGGGGAGAAGCACTGGAAGGGCTATGAAGATGTTTCTGAAATGCTGGAATGTCCTGCTTCTCAGGCTGGAACCACTGTAATGGGTCTGCTCAGTGGGTAAAACTCACCAAGCTGTGCACTTAGGAAATCTACACTCTCTGACATTAATGCTATGGCAAAATAAAAAATGACTCTAAGCCTTCCCCTGCCCACACTCAGACCTGCCCAGTGTCAGTCTCTGTGCCCATCTGCTCAGATTCTCAGCTGGGCCGGAGACTTGCTCTGGTCGTGAGAGCTCAGCCAACTGGACCAAAGCGTTGGCTTGGAAAACATGGTCCTTACCTGCCTCCGTTCTTGCTCCTGGGGGATTTCCATGAAAACCCACCCACACTGGTCAGGGGAGGCAAGCACAGCCAAGGTGTCTGAGTCCTCCGAGCCCAGGCCATTCAGGATGAACCAAGAACCAGCTGACTCCCAGATACGCACCTGCACCCAGAGCAGACAGAGCAGACGGGGCCCGCAGCTGTGTGGAAGCTGCTATGCGGCATTTCCATGGCAGGAGACAAGCACAGTATGCCTCAGTTTACAGTTAGAAACACAGGCAATAAAATGCTGGAGGAGAGGCAACTGAAAGTTTCCTACTAATACCTCATGTAGGAAGGAGAGTCTGTCTGAGATCCCACAAGACCAGAGTCCCAATAGAACAGCATGACACCCAAGGAAAATGCCCAAATAACAGATAAACCCACCTGCAGAAGTTCCCCGTGGTATCTAAAAATCCTCTCCTTTGTCAATCAGAAAATGCAGAAGAAAATGATTCTTCTACCTCTTACTTTAAAAAATTCCTTTTATTCTTCCCTACTCTGCATCAGACACCCTATCACAGTGTTCTGTATATTACATAGAGTGAGTTATCAGTTGTTCCAGCTCTGGACATGTTTCACCACAGAGGGGCAGGAAGGGAGGGAGGAGGCATAAGGGAGGATAACCCTTTGGACCCCTTGGGGGACTTTCCTATCAAAGTAGATGGGCTTGTGCCCTGTGTTGGTCTCATGTTGTCTGAGCGCAGTTGTTACCTGGGCTGACCTGAGCCTTGGCCAAGCTCAGGACAAGCAGCAGCAGGAGCGGCACCAAAGGCATTCTGGGAGTCAGGACCATCATGGAAGACGGCGTTGGACTGGAGCCTGCAGCGCACCAAACGTGAGGAAACAAGAAAGAGAAAAGAAAATGTGTGAGGCAGGCACAATTAACATGAGCAAGCAGAATTGGCACCATATTCATTGCATTCTTTTGTACTTATTTCTATGACAAGACTTCACATCACAGACTTTGAGAGTCAAATGGAACATTCAATAGCCCTAATAACATAACTGAATAAAGTGATGCAAATAAACTACCGTAAGAACTTTAAAAGTCTACCAGATCATACATTCATGGAATTAAAATTAGCAACTCTATAGTCAGGAACAGTGTTTTACTCAGATGAAGACTTAACCTAGTTGAAAATGGTGATAGAGTAAAACAGTGATGATGTTTTCATAATTTTGATAGTGATTCCAAATTTAAACCAAGAAAAACATTCGATGACATTAATGTGTTTGCCTTTCAAAACATGTTAAGGTCAATCTGTTTCCCGATGTTTTAGCTCTGGGATTCTGATTTTCAAGTTTCCCCAGAATTATCCCTGGGGTAACACATGAGAGTTGAGACACTGATATGAACTTGTGTTTAACTCAAAACATGTACAGTTATATTTATGTACACAGTGAGCTGTGAGCACACATCTGTCCCCTGGTTATGCCCACTGAGGCCTAGGAGCAATGACACCCTTACAGCAATGAGGTCATTGAGTGCCCAGATCTTGGATCCTACAACCAGTCTCGAGTTAAAGGATCCAGAGTGCCTTGGAGAAATGACTGATTCCAAGACTAGACCAAGACATACATAAAATCATCTAGTGCCAGAAATTTAGAAAATAGATACAAAATAAAATGATAGGAAGATGTCAAAGGGACACAGGAATTCACTGAAAGTGTTCCCAAAGGCCTACGCTGGAACCAATCGAGCAAGAAAACAAAGTCATTGGATTAGAACTCAAGGTATAAAATAAATATCTACAAGTCCATGTTGACATAAACGAATGACTGAATAAACAAATGGAGAATAGACAAATTTCCCATGCACCAAAATTCGAAGTAGTTTAAGTAGATAGTCTCTACTCTTAAAACACTGGCAAATAGCCTCCTGCCCCTGCTTCTCCAGTGTGAGATGCAATGGAGACATTCTTCCAAAGAGGAAGGAATGGAGAAAGTAACTTCAGCGAGAAGGCTGACAAACACTAATTGAAGCTTCAAGATCAACATCAACTTTGACAAGTCATGTTGAAGCAACTTTCTTTGATACTCTGTGAAGAGGATGACACTGAGGTCTGCCTCCCCCAGGCCCCCAATCTAATCATGAGAAGAACATCACACAAATTCCAATTGAAGGACATTCCACAAAATTCCTGATGAGTAATCCTCCAAACTGCCAATGTCATTCAAGATAAGAAAATCTGAGACACTGTCACAGCTAAGGTAGCTTAAATTAACATGACAACAAAATATAAAGTGACCTGGTTGGGATCCTGAGACAGTTGGAGGCATTAGGGGGAGACTGAGGATATCGCAATAAAGTGCCAGCTTTAATTAATCATAATGCCTCAGTGATAAACGTACTATATGACTATGAAAGACGGTCCTAAGAGAGGAAATAAAGTGTGCATTACTCAGGAATTATCTGCACTGTCTTTGCAATGATCCTGTAGATATAAAAAGTTTATTTAGAAAAATAACTTTTCTTCCAGGTAACACTAATAAACACATATTTGATCCACTGTCAGAAATAATGCGCAATACAAACTTATAAGGAGAAATACCTTTAAGCCTGAGAAGGCTTCATGGAGAAATCAGCATCTGTTTCAGTCTTGAAGGATGGATAGATTGAAATGGGCAATAGTGGAGATAGAATAAGTAACAGGATTGCAAAACTAGGACACTTTTTTGAGGAAACAGAAGTTTTCTATGATCTTTCTAAGTAACAAAACTCTAACCCACCTAGAATTTTTTTTTTAAGTCCATCATTTAGATGGTTCTACTTGGGAAGGATGGAGAAAGAGCTGATAAAACACAGAAGACTCAAGTGTCCCTTGGTGAGGACAGGGAGGGTGCCCCAGAGACAACACGTCACAACAAGGTGAAGAGCTTATTTTATGGCACTGACTTGGATGGGATAAAACAAGTCTTGGTGTGCCTGGTCACTTCCAACAGTAAGAACACAAGGAGTCCCAAAATAAACATGCCCAGGAAAAGAAACACAGGCAGATCTTGGAGACCTTGGTCTAGACTCTAGTCTAGAACCAGCCCATGATCGTGGTCCAGATGTCCTTCCTCAATAGACCCAAGCTCCTTGTGAGCACTGCCATGGTCAACCAGCCTCTCCTAGCAACCTTTTCTACAAGAGTCACACAATTCTCTCTGGTGATATTTTATGAGTGGGTTAATGACCTTCCCAGGGGTTCCTTCTACAAGGAATGACTCCACTTCATTCCCTTCATCAATAAACACACTGAATTTGCCTCCATTAGATCCTCCATCACATTGTTGTAAATTATCCATTTAGCCATTTGCTTCAAAATGATTCACTCATGAATCTGCCAAGGAATACTTTCTTTATATCTTGCACAAAATAGACATCCCTCATGGTTTATAACTAAACCAAGCAGAATTTACTAGGTGCTCAAAAATGTTGACTGAATTTTCTCTTGGTAACTGATGCTTGGTTTCAGACCATGAATTTCCAAAAAGAGTAGTAGGTCTGCTTTGTTTGCTTAAAATTAAAGTGACTCACAGCTAACGAATACAGAAGAAACATGAACAAACTTGGAAGTACTGTAACCTTATATCTAACTTGTACCAAGGATTAGCTCATGTAATATTCACAAAAACACAATGAGGCATGCTTTTGTCAATAAGGTAACTGAGAAGGACTAAGTCAAACTGATCTGGGTAAATGGTTGATAGGTGCTGAAACTCCAAGAACACTTGGGATTTGTAGTACCCCAAAACCCACAGCAGTGTATGCTGTCACCATACCTCAGTCTCCTGTGATCTGACTCTGCCTGTCCACCAGACCCATGCTCCTGCTTCACTTATACATAGTCACATTGGGCTTCTTTCCTCCCTTCTTCCATTTTCTTCCACATCAGTCCAGTGGTCACTTCAATGACATCGTCTCAAACTGTCTTGATGGCCACATGTACTAAAAAAGCATCTTATAATTTCTCCAATAGAAAGGATCCCCATTTCTAATGAAATATTCATTGTTGTGACTGTCTAGTGTCTGTTCCCCAATCCCATGAGCACCATGTATATTTTAGACATCATTGTGTCCTCAACACCTCCCAGAGTGCTAGAGAAATGTTTGTGGAGCAAGCTAGTAATGACCTTCAATCATACATCCAGAAATTGCATCTGGTCATGAAATTCCATCCTCAAAAAGGAGCATACCCAAAGCTTACTGGAAGCAGATATCACCCTTTTCTTTCCCTTTCAATGAGTCTTTCCAGAGGTTGCATATTTAAGCATGTGACACATGAACAGAACCCATTAAACACTTGGAAGACTTTCCAGGAGCTGGGAAGGACCCGCCCTACCCACTTCTTTGGCTAACCACCCATATCTTTTTGATCATATATTCAGATTGTAAAGATAAAACTCAAAATGCAAATATCCCTGGCTGAGTCATTGACTTTTGTTCATTTGTTCAACAGTTTTGAGGATCTATTAGGTGTTATTCTTGGCACTAAAAAAGGCAGAGATGACTCCTGTCATTATGGAGCTTATAATATTCAAACCAGCAAGTAAGCAAATAAGATATCTAATGGGATATAGAAGCTATGAAGAAAAATAAAGTGGAGAAATGTGATAAAGAAGTGTGAGGTCTCTAAGAGGGTCTGGAAAGGCCTTTCTCAGCAGGGCCTGGCACAGAAATAGATAAACAGAAACTGAAGAAATAAGAAACCCAGAAAGGATTTGTATATAAATGGGAATTTGCTTTGCCATAAGACGGACACTTAAAGTCACTGAAAAAGAAGTTTGCTTTCAAAACCAAATAGAGGTATGTCTGTATGTCATGCAAAAAAATAAATAGTCCTAAATGTAAAAATAGAGTTAAAACTCTTTCAAGAAAATATGGGAGCATTTGCTATGAGCTAATGGTAAGAAAGATTTGCACAAATAGACATAGAAAGCAAAATTCAAAAATGAAAAGAATGATGAATTTTTCCACTAAAATTCAAAATGTCTTTGAGACACACAATATAGAAACTTTATGGACAAGCAATAGGCTAAGATAAATATTGGAAATGTTATAATAAAAATTCCAATCATGCGTAAAGAATCTCCATCAATTGTTTTTAAGAGGAGCTAGAAGGAGCAAGTACATAAAAACATTTAACAGAGGAAACATAATATCAGTAAACTTCTAGAGGTACTCAACCTCACTCTAGACAGAAAGACAATTATTAAAGCAGTATTTAAGTGTCGATTTTATCCATCTGATTGGCAACATTTTGACTGATAACATGGCATTTGACAAAAATGTGAGGGAAAGGCTATTCCCATATGTTACCACTGGATATATAAACTAGAAGGTAATTTAAACACTGCACGTGCTTATATATTTCCATGGATTTGGATCCATATAGTTCGCTTATTATTACTGACCCTCAAGAAAGACATACATGAAAATTAAGTATACACAAAGAAGTACTTTGCGATGCTTTTTAAAGTTATTTTATTATGGTCAGAACACTTAAAATAAGATTTTTTTAATGTTAAGTGTACAAGTGTTGACTGAATGTATGCTCTTGCACAATGGAGCTCTAGGACTTATTCACTGTGCCAACTGAAATTTCATGGGTTTGATTAGTAATTTCTCATTTATCCCCCTTTGCAGCCACCATTCCACTTTTTAGTTCTCTGAGATTGACTATTTTAGGTCCCTAATTTAAGTGGAATCATACGGTATTTGTCCTTCTATGACTGGTGTAATTTACCTAACATCATGTCCTAAAGGTTTATCCATATTGGTTGACATTACAGAATTTCCTTCTTCTTTTAAGGTTGAATTGTATGAATAGATCACATTTCCTTTACCAAATCATGTTGTGATAGGTTGTTTCTACATCTTGACAATTATGAATAATGCTGCAACGAACATGGGTGTACTCATATCCTGTCAAGATCTTGATTTCAAGAAATATCTGGAAGTGGGATTGATGGATCATGTGATAGTTCTATTATTAAATTTTGTAGGCACCTTCATAAGTCACAATAGGGAAAGGGCAGTCTCTTCAGCAATGGCGTTGAGAAAACTGAATACCTCTCTGTTAAAGAATGAAGATGGGCCCTCTCTTACACCATACACAGAGAGCAATTCAAAATGGATGAAAGACTTAAAGGTAAGACCCCGTACTTCTAAGCTCCTACAAGAAAACATAGAGGGAAGCTTCATGACTAAAGCACAGGTAACAAAAACAAAAGCAAACAAGTCGGACTAAATCACACTAAAAAACCCTGCACAGAAAAGGAAGCCATTAGCAGAGTGAAAAAGCAAGCTACAGGATAGTAGAAAACATGTGCAAACTATATATTCAATACAAGAGTAATGTCCACATTATACAGGGAACTCATATGACTCAACAGCAAAAATACTTCTGACCTAATTTTAAAATGGTCTAAAGACATACAGGCACCCAACAAACCCAAGTTAATGAAAAAATGCTCAACATCACTAATCATCAGTAAATGCAAATTAAAACTACACTGGGGTATCACCTCACACCTCTCAGGATGGTTATGATCAAAACAGTAACAGACAAGTATTGACTTGTGGAGAAAGAATGTGGAGAAATTGCAAAATTGAAACACTCTTGGCACAACATTTCTTTTAAGGAATGAAAACCTGGATAATCTCTATCAATATAGAAATTCTATTAATTATAGTCCATTACTAATATGAAATACCATGCAATTGTTTAAAAGTAGGAGTTAGACATACCTGTTACTTGTAAGGTTAGGTGCCTATGTCATGCTTTGAGGTGAAGGAGCAGGTGGCACCATGTATGTAAGCATCTCAGCATTTTTATGGACACACATACAGACATCATCAGACTGAGTTAGAACTCACTTCTTTACCTGTCTATCAAGCCAGACCAGGAGTCACTTAAGATCAGGGATCTTACCTCTCTCTAGCCAAAGCAGATTAATTTTTATTTACCTTGTCACAAGCTCAAAAGAGACAGAGTGAACGCTTGATTCCAGTTCCTCTAACTCTATGTCCACGGCCAAATATTTTCCAAGGAACATGAATGGATACATGGCTCGGACAGAACAGGAAATAAAGAACACACTTCCCTCGTCACAGTCAGGATCTCCTCTCCTAGAACATTCCACATTGACTCCAAGGAGAGCCGTGACTCAGGGCTTGGTAACCTGAGGGAGATGGTTGACTCTCATACCAAGATCTGGACGGGTCCCAGTCACAGCCATTGGGAAACGGAAATAAATGAAAGGTCAGTCAGAGGAGAATGGTGGCCACAGCTAGAAATGACCAGGAATGAAGAGAGATAAGAATCTAGAAGGTCAACATTTTACAAGTAACTGGTAGTTGGGTGAACTTCCAAGAGCCTCATTCTGAAACAGTAGGGACCATTTCATGGGGAAAAAGCAACTCACTAGACCTGCCTGAGACCACTGCCTTCTCAGATGGGTTCATTAGGTGTGGCTCACTCCCAGCCTGTGTGTCTGCAGCCCCAGGCTATCCCACCTGAGGACAGTCTACACTTCCCTTTCAAACTACCTTGAAAAGTCAAACCATTTCCCCAGTAATACACTCAAATGGGATGGTAGTGAGATAGAGGCTGGAAGCTGGGGAGAGGATGTTGAAATGATTCTTGAGCTGCTGAGTGAGAAAGAGGGAGCAGGAAGCTAAGACTCCTCACCAAGTGCATGCTCCCAGTGATCTCAGAGTACAGAGCTCTCCAGATGGGGGTACAGCAGACTCTTGTGCCCCAAAACACAAGTCCTACTGGATGGCCTACTTTTTACCATAGAACCAAATTCATGCAATACAAATAGATCCAGAGATGGAGATAGATCAATGATAGACTGAGGATGGCTGGCTGGTTGGATGGATGATGGATAGATGGATGGATAATAGATAGATAGATAGATCTGATAGCTAGATATGATAGAGATTTAGATATAAAGAACACTTTTATTAATGTAGCTCTACAAGTTAAATACATCTGTATGGAAACATAGAACAATCATGCCTACGCTGCGGGATATGGAAAGCAGGCAGAGCCAACAACTCTCGAGATCTGTCATCCTAACAAAATGGACAGTGAGTCCACCTGCCCCTCCTGATCCCAGACTCTTCCCAGACTGCAGTGCTCTCTTGTTCCCCAAGTCTGTAGCAGCACTAGAGATCTACCCCACTTTAAAAAATGTCTACATTCAACCAACTCATAAGTCATGAAGCGTTATCCACATTGCAGAAAAAGTTTTCCATGCTGGGTAACTGAGCAACCAGTTTCCATATCATTTAAAATTCAGTACAGGAAAATTTTCCATCTACTTACCAAACTCATGAAACATTAAGTGAGTATCCACATCCCAAAGTAATTCTTCACTTTACAAAAGGATCCAGGGGTGGCTCTTTGGGATAGCAAATTCCTCCAGTATATTTGGAACATGACTGAACATACCTAAACCCACTAGCTACTCAATTTTTCAGGAATTCAGCTGGTGGACAAAACAGATCACAGTGGATGTGACAGATGGTCATTCTCCCCACATTGTCCCTCTTCCCACCTCCAAAAGTTAGAGACAACCACTACTTCGCTGAAGATTAAGAAGACAAGGATTTCCCACAGGGACCTTCACACAGAGACTGAGAGGGGAGCTGATGCCCCTCTGGAAAGTCAGCTCCGGCTGTAGCCCAGAGCCTCTGCCTCCACACAGAGAGGGCTTCCCTGTGGGAAAGTCTTGGGCACTGAGAAACTGGCATGGGAAGGGGGATGAGAAAAAGGTCAAGGTGGAACACAGGTGTGGCATGAAGTACATGTGGTGGTATGTGTGTGAGAGAGAGAGACAGAGAGACAGAGATTTGCACTTGTGTGCATGGACATATGTGGAAGATTAGAACTTAACAGGGAGAACAAAACTCTCAAGACGTGTGTTTCTTTTGGGTCACATTCAGGGCTTGTTTTTCCTCTCTGCTGAGTCATTTTCATCTCAGATTCAAGAAATAGGAAGAGCAATCTTGGAGTATTTAATACTCAGCAAATAAACATGCAGAAATGAGCTTGGATTTGGGCAAGAGATGACACGTGCACGCACACACACACACTCACACTCACACTCACACAACAATCGTCCCAAACGTCCTGTTTCTGTTGAAGTCTTTCTCTTTCCTAGCTTCCCGATGGGAGTCCTGCTCTCCAATGCTTCTCAAAATGTAGCTGGCGAGGCCCAGAAGAGCCTGACGACGCGAGCTGGAGGGCAGGGAACATGCCTAATGTCCCAGGGGGACTGTGCTCAGAGGGTGGGACACAGTTCTGCCCCTGCTCCCTCCTGACAGAAGACATGTGGTCTCCCTTGGCCTCACCCCTTTCGTCTGCTCAAGGAGATGTTTGTCCAAGACTCAAAGGGCCAGCATGGGAGCTGTGGCGTGTCCTCTCCCTCCCAGGGCAGAATGGAGTCCGGACCCTCTCTGTGGAGTCTCAGCTGCGCCATCCTTTTTTGTTGCAGGTACAAGTGACGAGTGATGTCACCTCTAGCACCCCATGCTCGAGGGGAAGGAACCGTCTTCCAGGCAGAGGATCTGCTGGGCACTTGGCCAGGTCTTCACCTCCGAGCCCAGCGTCCCTGGGTCGTCCCTGGGACATGTCCTTCCCGGACCCCAGAGGCCTGTACTTCCCCCAACACCAGCCAGACATACCCTCAGATGCAGACTTGTTTATCAGAAGGCTTTTATCAGGGACGGGAGCACCCTCAAATTTTAGTATTGGGGAGTCCAAAGGCCAAAGCTCTCAACACCAAGGGATAACTGTGGTTTGGTTTTGAGGGAGTAAGAAGAAATTATACTCAGATTTTTAGCTGCCAGGGGTCAGCGCTCCAAGCCCCAAAGTTGCTCCAGAGTCAATGGTGACCCCGCCATGCACCTGGTGCCACCATGCAGCCGGCCTGGAGCCCCTGGAACAGCTGAACTTGGTGGCGCTGGCATCACTGCTACCATGTGGGGACAGCCCAGCAACCTGTGTGACAGGAGTCTGTGGTGGGGAGGACAGTTTCCAGAGCTCTGACACTCTGAAGGGTCCACTTTATGATGAACCAGAATGTCAAGTTACAAACACAAAGTTGAGTCAGGGCCTCAGAAGGAGCTAGAACAAGATGGGCAGCAGAGCAGAAGTTCTGTCAGTAAATCCACCTCAGGAACTGAGCGCTGGCCACAGCTCTGTCACCAGTCCTGCTGTCCTGGGCAGCAAGCCCTTTTCCCGGTGGGCTTGGCCCGCTCTGTCCGAGAGAGGGGCTGCTGAGAAGGGGTGGCCCCCAGAGCCCCTCCAGCTGGCACTCCTAGCCCTGTGGCTCTGCATGCTTTTCCAGGCTCAGCACACAGGAGAGAGGGCCCTGACCCGCGGGAGCCTGCTCCGGCCCGGCCCGGCCCGCCCTGCACTAGAGTAATGAGAGAGTTGGTTGCTTAAATTTCACAAAACCACACCACAGCAGCTCTGTCCAGACCAGAGAGCCTGCCAAACCGAGGCCGAGACACGAGAGGTGGCCGCAGCATCCCTTCCAGGGACCAGGGCTCCTAGCTGGCTCCACCATAGGACAGCAGAGCCCAGGATCATTGAAGGGGCACCGCGAGGTCACACCAGGACACAGAGGCCCTGACCTGGTGAGGTCGGAGAGCTGGCTCCTAGGTCACCAGAGCTGAGCAGGTACCAGGCTGGAGCCACACGGGCCATGAAGCGTCATCTCCAGGAGCTCCAGAGAGGTCCAGCGAGGGCTCTGAGAGGCAAGACTCCCAGGCCTGGAGGCCCCAGCAGACCAAGGGCCCATCAGAAGGAAGGAGGAAGGCGGAGGGCACAGGACCCCCAACTTCTCCCCAGGGCCTCCTCCAAAGCCACAGATCTTGAGATCAGACAGAGGCCACAGGGCAGACTCTAAAGCAGGGACCGCAGGGTTCCACTCACTGCAAAGCCCAGGAGACAAGTGCTTTGTTGAGGGGCCCACACCGTCCAGCCTTGGAGGCTGCTGGCTGCTGTGGTGTGTGACAAACGTAGGGGCAGGCACGCACGAGGCCACTCCCCACGTGGACGACACGGCTTCCGGCCCCTGCCTGCTCTCGGCCATTGACCCCCCCCTGCCCCACGGCCCTGTGATGAGGGAGGCACCCGGTGTCAGCACAGGTGGGGACAGGGCAGGAGAGCCCCTCTCTGCTCTGCCCTGACCCCTGTGCTACAGCGTCCCTGCCAGAAAAGGACGTTGAGAGGATGTTCATCAACCATGTGTGTGACAAACACACAGAAACTCTCTAGCTTCTGTGCCAAGGTTTCTCCACACGCCTGTTGGTCAGACTCTTTCAAGGGACGTGAGAAGCTGCAGATCTCGTGAAGGAGCTCCTTCTGCCAGGACCCTGCCGGGCGTTGGCTGCAGGAGACTCACCCAGCATCCGGGTCTGAGGTTGGCTCAGCCCGCGGGCCTGTGCGCTCACAGAGGACAAAGCAGAGGTCAGGAGAGGCTGGGCCAGTGGAGCCTGGTTCTGAGTACACAGCCTAGCCTGCACTTGAACTTGCACCTAAGGAAGGCGGAGACATTGAAACGCTGCGGGACCCCCACACCTGCCACGGCACCTGCACATGGAAAACAGCTGGCAAATTCCATGCAAGCGGTGCTCGATTAACTCTTGGTCCTTTCTCTTCATTCTTCAACGCTCCTGTGTCAGGCCCTGGTGCTGACCGTGGTTGTGGCCCTTTTGCCACTTGCAGTTGGTACTAAATGGGCAACTCTGCCCCGATGCCTCTGCTACTCACTCTCCACGTGTCTCCCGTCTTCCCACGCTCACAAGCCTTCCAATCCAATAAAACAGCCACCTAACACAAGCTCTCCAGCCCTGGCCCCTCGGGGCTCCTGGCTGGTGTGGGTTACACTCTCCTTTGGACGTTAACTTTTCCAGTGATTCAGGCCTCTCTGTTTTCATCCCCGCTGTGCAGTAACAGTTACACTGACCTCGAGGTCAACCGAGACCAGGCATGGAAGGTGCACCCTTTGTAGACCCCACAGCCCCCAGCACAGAACTTCAAATATGTCTGAACAAGCTTCACAGACTCTCCCAAGCTCTGACTTGCCTGGTTCTGTTTTATTCCATGTTATTTCATCTGACCTTTTCCCTCTAGAAATATTCCCAACTTTCAAAAGGGAAACAAAGATGTTAGGCATTCATCTCTCATAATCTATCACACACCAGACGGTGTTTTAAGTAGTAAAATCTGAACACATGCACACACACACACACACGTACACATACTGTAAAAAACAGTGCTGGGTGAGCCTTTTGCTTCTAGCATGTAGGGAATTCACTAGGGGGAATGGCATCCAACCAGATACTCCCCTAAGGGTTAACGTGAGATGAGTCAAATTTTCTCCCATCCTAGGATTCTCCCTCAATCTGTGCAACAAAGGGGAAATACCCAAAGACCTGCCTTCTCTTCTCCCTGCTCCGTCTGGTGAATTTTATGTTACTAAAATCACAGTGGACACTGGACGGACTGCAGTTTCCCCATGTAGGAGACCGAGATCCTGGGGCGAGTCCCTGAGCAGGTGGAATTTAAACTGCAGATAGAAGCGACACCTGCCCCTCCCCATGCAGAAAGCTGGGGGAATGAACCTTAAATCTCTCATTTTAATAACCCGTGTCTGTCCATCAGCCACAGACACAGGATAAACTGACACAGGAAAGAAGTCCTTCAGGCTGAAGGAACTACTCATTTCTGCCACCATAGATGTGAAGCATCATAGAGTGATGATACGGCCCCAAGATCTGTGATTGTGGACACACGGACCGTGCACACGCTTACGCCAGCAGACTGTCTTCCACTGGACGCCCGCACCCTCAGGCCCAGAAAGGGGACCATCAGGATGGCCCTCTACTTCAGCCAAGCTGTTTAAAGTGACTCTGAGCTTCCATCAGAAAGAAGGGAGAGCCAGAGGCAAAACTGATCACCTTTCCAAGGAAATAGTGTCAGCCTCTTCCCTGCAGCTGAACTGTGGTCAAGAAAGGTTGATCTGTCAGTGGGTTGGCCTCAAAGCTGTAGGTACTCAAGCGCTTTACTCTGCAAACACATGCTGGTCAGTTACCATTGTTTTTCACTTCTTACTCTCTTATACTGATCTCCCCAATCCTGAATGATTTATCAGGGTCTTCAATGCCAGGGAAATACACACCGGCCCTGCTCAACCTTTCTTCTGCTTCATTTCACTCAACACCGAGACAACAGATACGGGGAAGAGAATGCTGGCATGATGACCCAGCATATCGATTCTTTTTCTGTCTCTACCCAGTAGCGCTCCTCTGGTGGAGGGCTGGACTCTGTGCAGCTCCCCCAGCGCCCTGTAAGTGATTAGTGACTCTGGGTAACACCTCCTTGCTGCGCCTTCTCGAGAAAATCTCCTCCAACAGCTTATTGTGACCCCAGGTCTCAGTCTTGGGGTCCTGAAGTCCCGCTCCTTCTAAAATGTTGGTTAAAATGTTTGTTTCACATGTTGGGTCAACAAATGAGTCAACAGAAGCTTGTGCATCCTTCCAGGCAGATACTCCCTGCCATGGAGAGCGCACACACCCACAGGGGCCCCAGGCGGAAGTCACAGGAATGAAAAAGCTCAACACTGTCCACATGATCACGGGACCCCAGGGTCTCAAGCTGCCCAGGCGCAAAATACTCCCCTGATAGGGAGTCTTCAATATGGCTCTGAAATGGGGTGCGTGAAACTCTTGGACAAGCTCCTGGAAAAAGGGACAGGACGTCCAAGCACATGGCGGTCATGATCACAGGGGCCCAGCACCCGTGACACAGAACTCACGTGATCATGGGCCTGAGAGCGGGATCCACCATGGCAAATCCAGACGAAACAGAGAGAAGAAAGCATGACATAGTGGCATGCTTGTGGCAGGTGGGCCTGAAGGGGCAACAGGACAGGGACCAGGAATGCGACACAGACCACAGACCTCACCCTGCAGCAGCCTGATGGGGCCTCAAGTGACCTCACATGTGGATGCAGCAAGGAGCACCTCCTGATGACTGACCCCTGGGCTGTCCCTAGGATGGTGTCCCCAGGACTCTGCCATCCTTTTGTCTAGCTCACCCAGCCCCTCGTTTCCCCCGTCTGCTGTCCCCTCTTCATTTCACTCAGTAAAGCATGCAGAGGACCGTCCTCATGTCTCCAGATTAGATGATAACTGCACGCGTCAATGCAGTAGACTCTAGTTTCAGTCCCCAGAGCTTGCACTGCCAACTGCTCTCCTCGTTCTCCAGTCTAGATTCTCAGGGTTAACAAGTCTGCCCTCTACCGTCTCATACTACATCCCCTCCAACGACCCACCTGATGGGCAGGAGAGAGGGGGATGGTGGGGGCACACGATGTGGAGTCAGAAGGCCTGGCATTAAAGCTCGACTCTGACCTGTACTAGGCACACGACAGACGAGTCACGCCACACACATGCCTCGGTTTCCTTGTCTGGAAAATGGACACTGGCAGCAGGACCTTCCCCATGAAAGAGATGAATGAGTCAACCAATACCTAGCATGGGGCTGATCTCAAGTCTCAGCTGCAATTATTATTACAACTGGAGCGCTTTAAAGGGTGGAGCTGACCTCGTATCATAAACAGACATTGAGTCCCCCGCTGCCATACAGGGCCAGGCTCTGGTACATTAAATAATCGTGGCATCACAATACCCAGCAGCAAAGACAAGCAAACTGAAGCCAGACAAGAAGCCTGCCTGCCAGCACCCTAGAAGCCCCCAGGCCTCTCCCGGAGCGTGTCCTCCAAGGACCCTGCTGCTCCATCGCTGTCAGCCTACTGGGGGCATCACATGTCCGTGAGTGGCTGTGAGGCTCTGAGCTCCCAGTCATGCCCTCTCACCCGGGCTCCTGTGATCTGCATACCCAGGAGACCGCTCTGGTCAAGTTGCTGGGCTACCCCTGCTCTCCAGGGAGCCTGGACCCTTTTTGAAACTGGCTCTAATTTCATCTTTTCCAAGAAGCACACACTCTAACCAATCATCCTAACCCAGGAATTCTAAATCCAAAAAACAAGGGCACAGAGGAGGGGCTGCTTATAATTGAGTCATTCCTCCACCTGCTGTCCCATCCTGACAGTCACATTCCACGTGTCCCCACTCCCACCCCACCCTAGTGGGCCAGGATTCTTCCTTGTGAGGAGGAGCGGGATGTGGGGTCTGGGCCAAAGGGACTCTCGTAGGGAAGCAAAGGTTCTGGGCAGCCAACCAAGGACTCGAGTTTCAGAAAGAAGCATATAAGTCTAGAGTCCGAAGTGCAGAGTCAGGACAGCTAGACCACGAGGCCTCTGGAGGCCACTGGGGAGCCTGGTGAGAGTGCGGGTGCCCTGAGTGCAGCAGGAAGCCATTCGGTGAGAAGTGGAAGGGGCCTCTCCTCCGGCAGAGGCTTGGGTGCCACCCAGGCTGGGGATGGTACCAGGGCTTGTCCAGAGATCCCTGTGCATCCAATCAGTGTCCTCATGAAATCTGACACCAACAGAGGGAAAATGCTGGAAGGAATCCCAGCCAAACAAACACACCCACAGCCCTGGAGCAGAGTCCAGAGGCCCTAGAGGGGCTGGCCCAGGAAGTGTGGCCAGCTGTCCTCTCCTCTGCTGCTGTCTCTTCCAGATCCAAGATCACAACTTCCCCCAGAGGCAGACTCTTCACCCGCCCCACCCACAGTTTAGACATCTTCCTTTATTAACCCTTGCTGGGCAATGCTTTTTGGAGGGGATCAGGTGGAAAGGGTGCTGTCTGTAGCAGATGGGTATGGAATTTCCTCGCACTTCTCTCTGCCCCCCACCTTTAGCTAGTGCTGAGGCATGAAGGACCATCACCCTGGGGAAAATCCACAACCATGGTTTCCCTAGAGCAAGACACATTTCTCTTCAGACTGAGTGGATCCACTTTTCCTTATGTGACGCAGCAGAGCCTGGTGATTTCAAGTCCTGAACATTTGGGCTCCTAGGGAACTTCACTGCTCACACTGCCAGGGCCCTGCTGTGTGTCCTGGGGCAAATCCCTCACCCTCTCTGTGCCTTATTTCCTCATCTGCACAACGAACGGGGACAGAGTGATGTTGAGTCCATATGGCTGTGGTGAGAATTAAGTAAGAGGGTCTATCTGACGCAGGTAGAGTGTCTGATGCATAGCAAGTGCTCAGTAAAGGTAGCTATGAATGCTGCCCAAACATTTATAGTTCTCCTAATAATACTGATAAACCATTTTAAATGTCAACTTGAGAGACTCTGGCACTGTGCCCGTCACCATTTTAAGTTCCTCCTGCAGGTGCAAACCACCCACAAAAGAGTGACTTTCTCTCCCTCTTGTCTCTCCCACTCTCATGGCAGGAAATAGATTACATTTCAGAAGCAGGAGCTGCGAGGAACTGGAAAGAAGGTCCACCCAGCGTAAATGAAACTCGTAGTTTTTACTCCGAAGGTTTTAGAAGGACATCTCAAGACACAACCGCCAGCTGGAGCTGTCTCAGGTAAAACAGGAGCCATCACTCAACAGGCCTAAGTTCCCTTTGGCAAGATGGCCACGCGCTTGCTGTCCCACAAGCAACCTCAGTCAACAGCAGCGGACTGGGCAAGAGGCTAGAACACGTGTGCAGTGTTCTGTCCAAATCACTTAAGAAAGCAAAAGAATCCTGTTGTCCACCAGCAAACTCCCACTCACTGTCACGGTGGCCCCACCCCGGAGCACCCTCATGTCAGTCCACAGGGTCTTCAGAGACCCACGGGAGGATGCAAGACCAAGAGCAAGGCCATGTGGCGGAGCAGCCAGTCGGTGCAGGGCCCGGGCCTCGGGAGGGGTGTGTAACCAGGGCGGCTCCTAAAGGGTCCATGAAGCAAATCTCGCAATGAACAGCCCAGATGTTTCCTAGAGCCTCAATCTCATCCAAGTCACAGGGCTCATGTCCTGGTGTCTGCTCTATAAACAGGACATGGACAGGAGGGCTCCTGACTCACGCGAATGCCTGGTGGGGAGAGGGGTTTTCATTCAAAGGAAATTGCAAAGTTTTCTTTGCCATACCAACCCAAGAGACGAAGCACGATGAAAGAGTAAATCGAAATCAAATAGGCATAACCCCAACATTTTGGATCAATTCACCAATGTCAGTGCAGATTCCTTTGTTGTTAGGGGGACAGCACCAGTCCAATGGCTCTTCACTGGAAAAAAGCCCAACACTGGGGCTGGGGGGCATGTGAGACTCTCCCTCAGGGCAGGGATCTGAGTCTGTGCAATTCAAATAAAAATGACTCAAGATCATAAATGCTTTCATGTATGTGTGGTCATGGTAAGTCACTTACTTGGCAATTTCAAAGAATATTGGGGAAGGTGAAATATTTTATGTTTACGAAAAATGGCATGGGTTTTCAAAATGATGAGGAAGGTTTTTCCTATCATTTTATAGATGAGGAAATTGAAAATTCACCAGTAAATTTCA